>APFE031507831.1:142077-176384 GCA_000404065.3 Pinus taeda
AACAAAAAAATTATATATATGATATTAGATGTAATAAAAAACAAATATATTTTTTTGATTTGATTGATTTAAATTATTCTAAAATATTGATAACATTATTTTTATTAGCCAAGCTAAGGATAAGTGGTAAAATTATTTCACTCGCACTTTCAAATAAATATGAAATACTTCACCTCACATGTACAAAAAGAAAAAAATTAATACACTTGTTTGTATTGCTTAATTAAAAATATTATAAAAAATCAACAATCTCATGCTCAGTCGTCATCCTAATGAGAAGTGGTAAATATATTTTTCACTCGACCATAAATAAATATTTTGATGTACAAAAGGAAAAGAACTTTATATTAAGACATTTTGATTTTTTTATTTTATTATTATAGAAAACACATTTTAAAGGAGTGTCACTACTTTATACCTGTATATGTCCCATAATAATAATAATAATAAGTAATAGTGGAGGAAAATATAAATCAAAATATAAACAAATGAAAACATAAAAAGGAGATAATAATAATAAATAAAATAATAAATAATAACAGATATAATTCACATAAATAAATAGTAAAGTTATATATATATAATATATATATAATATATATATTATATATAGTATATAGATAGTATATTAATAGTAGAGTAAGAAAAGTTAAAAAGAAAAATATTAAAATAAGAAAAATGTTAAGTAAGGATAACTTTAAAAAAAAATGGTAAAATAAATAAAGTTATCAAAAATAAAATGGATAAAATAAGAAAAAATAAATAAGATAAAATTTAAACTTAAGTAAAAACTAAATAAAAAGTAAACATACAATAAAAGTTGCATGATGACACATGGAATGTGTTCATGCGGTTCACCATCTAATGTTTGGTCTATATAATAGATGACATAGAAGATAACTTTAAAAATGGTAAAAAAAAATGGATAAAATAAGAAAAATAAATTAAGATAAAATTTAACTTAAGTAAAACTTAAAATAAAAAGCAAACATACAATAAAAGTTGCATGATGACACATGGAATGTGTTCATGCGGTTCACCATCTAATGTTTGGTCTATATAAAAGATGACATAGAAGATGAGAAAAGATTCAAATAACGTTCAACTCCGAAATTACAAGTAAGGCATGTTGACACATGGAATGTGTGCTTGCAGTTCACCTTCTAATGTTTGGTCTATGTAATAGAGGACATGGAAGATGAGAAAGGATTCAAATAAGGTTGAACTCCAAAATCACAAATAAGGAATATCATCACTACAGGTAAGTTGATTTTGCTCTTATTTCTTAAAATTTTTATGCTAATTAGTTGAAAAGAGGTCGTTGATTGTAAACCACATAATTGATCTAATTACTTGCATGTTTTAATTTCGGGGTTTACATATAGTATTAGAGTGAGTGTCAACTCTATATAGCCTATAGATAAAAGTGAAAAAGAAAAAAAAACAAAAAAACAATGCGTGATTATAAAAATAGTAAAAAATTTAATCAAGTAAATTAAAAAAAAAAAAAACTTTAATTTTCGCAAATTATTGAACAAATAACCTTTACAAAGTGAATAAAGTTTATTTATTATTAAAAATCACGTGAGACACTTCTTGTTTGCATGTAATTATATATACATGTCTCTCTTGAACCTACTATTATAATTTTAATTTTTAAAAAAAAATCTATGAACTTTACATATTATATGCATTATAATCTTAATATCATTACATCTATGGATACTGATATACCTGCTTGATATCCTAATATCATTACATCGCTGCATGTTCTAAATAAATTATAATACTTGAGCCATAGTTATTTATAAATGTTCAACGCACACAAAAGTTTCCATAATTTTTTGATATTTATTTTATTGGTATATATATTCTTAAAATTATTATTAATTATTAATATGACTTTTTAAAACTAAATTATTATTATGCGTGTACTGAAAACCCAATTTCAAACCAAACGCTGACGACCGTCCTCCAACACCGAAGAAACCATGAACTCTGGAGTACTGCTTCCTTCCAAGCAACCGTTCAAACCACTGATCCAAAGCTGGCCAATAGAGGCATTCTGCAAAGCTCGAGCTTCTAATGGACACAAAACCACTAACAATAACAAAAGCAGCTTTCAAACTGTATAGCTGCTCAAACCGTAAGTTGCGAACAGGCCGGAAACTTTGAAAACCTGAAAACCGCCGAGATTAAGGGGAGACCACTTCTTATAGAAGAAAGATTGTGGTCTTCACCAGACATATGGTGAGGCAGGGGATCTTTTTCCTCGTAACCATTTTAGAGGCTGGAAAAGAAATCAAAACGCCTTGACTGCAGGTTTTCCAAAATCTGATGCGGCTAAGGAAACATCAACATTGAATGTCATTGCGGCTTAAGGAAACGTCAACATTAAAGAAAGATCCTACTGGGATCTGTACCCAGATCGCTGGATTCAAAGTCCAGAGTACTTCCAAAAGCCTAAGCAAATGAGTGTCAAAAACATACTCAGCAAAACCACAACTTTTATGCACGCGACAGTTGATTCCAACTCTATTGTTTTTGTTCAATTTTCTCGTTAATCTTATTCTTCTCTACACTATAATGAAAATATCATAAAGTTGTTAGAGATTGACTCTTATCCACCAAAAAAAATTATATCCGTAGATTACTTTATAAATTTCTAAAATTCGTTGTGATTTTCAGTGATTTTTTTTATTTTGTTAATCAAGGAGTTTGACAGGATGTATGTGTGAGAATAATATATCAATAATATTGTTTATGAATTAATAAGTGGCCTGGAGTAAACTGTTATAAGATTAATACAAATTGTAATAAATAACATGCGTTTACATATAATGATTTTTTTTAATATAATTGGAATTTAATTGAATTAGGTTTTTTTCAAGGTTAGATTTGAATTATATTTTTATGTATTTAGATTAGGTATTAACGAAGACTTGTTGGAAGCCATAAATGAAGTGGTGGTGAAATATAAATTTTTAAGAAAAGGTTGTGTTATAGTTGAATAATTTTAAGTAAATGCAAGTTAGTTGGTAAGGGTTAATTTAATGAGTTTAATCATTTTAAAACATATTAAGAATTAAGGAGTTTAAGTATAACAAGTCAGTTAAAGTTTAATCATGGTTATTGCAAAAGTGAAAGTTTGAAAATTTAATAATAGTTATTACTCTAAAAGGAAAAGTTGAACTGTATCAATTTTCTTGCATTATTTTTGCTTTTGCATGAATATATTCTTAATTTAAAATATGATTTTGTGGGTGGTTCGAATTTTGTAATTGACATTCATGTGGAAAATTAGCCATATTATTTAAATTTTTGTTGATACACTATGGTACTATGTATGAGGTTAGTCATATTGTTGAAAATTTTATTGATACGCTATTGTAATATGTACCAGGTTACAGTTCCAGTTATTGTTATGTCAACATATAAATATTGAAGTTTAATGTTGTGATGATGTTTCAGAGTGTGATTGTATGTGGTAAATGTAAATAGTTACGATGCGAGGTCAATGATGTATATGTGGTGCTTATTTATTTATCTCTTATGATAATGATGTTAAATGCTCATGATGGATATGATATGCACAAGGGTCATGATATTATGATATGATGTAAATTGACATGTGGTTCATTTATTATGTGATGTAATGATATATCATTAATGAAAATAAGTTGATGCTATGACCTATGAGTGTATTTTATGATGTGAATCATGTGGTAATCACATGCAGATTTTAGGACATGCAAGAGGATGTTGTTCTTTACTGTTTAGAATGTTGTGATAACAATGATGTTATGTTATTTGGATGACATGCAATATTTGACATATGGATTATTTTTTATGATACTATGGTTATTGCTAATGTATTGGATGTATCTTGAGATGTGGTGATGGACATGAAATCCACAAATGGGCTGAGAGGGTCTATTTATTTGATGATCTTGAAGGAGCCCATACCTACAAGGGAGAATATGTAACACCATATGGGTTGTGGATATACTAAATAAACACTAGATATCGCAGTGGTTATTTTGTCTTGTATAACTCTTGATGGATAGATATTGAAGGGCTATGGGACCATCTTCAGGAGGCTAGGTGCTTGATATTGTAGGCTAGGTGCCTGGTATTGGGTTGCAATGTCAAAGTCTAGTGGGGGTATAAGGACTTCGATGCAACTGTGCACCTTAGTATGTGTGGAGGGAGTGGCACAACCTTGCAAGATGCCCAGAGTCATTCATCACCATATTGGATGCATGCCTTGGGGCAGATGAGGTCTAAGTCAGGGGCAAGTGTTGGGGCCAGCCTTCACCTAGGATACAAACTGATGAGACTTGTCCCTAGTTTCGAAAGTGGGAAAAAAGACATATATTCCTTGAGATTTCCTAGGTCTTGTGAAAAAATTCAATGCCTACTAGCTATTCTACTTGAAGAGACGGTGTAGGGAAAACTTGAAGTAATAAATAACTAAATAAATAAAATTTTAATGATTTAATTTAACTTTGGGATGAAGTTCCCTAGAGAGGGGGAGTATGTAATGTCCCATAATAATAATAATAATAATAATAATAATAATATAACCAAGTAAATAATAAACAATAAACAAAAGATAATAATAGTAAATAGATAATAAATAATGAAGAAATATAATATAACACTAAAAAGTAATAGTTAAGCTAGCTTAGCTATATATTATAAGAGTAAATAATAAAATAGTAACAACATGTAAAGTTAAAAATTAAAATAAAATAAATAAGAAAGACTTAACTAAGAGAACTATAAAAACAATAAAAATAAGTAAATTTATCAAAAAGTATAAATTTATCAAAAAGTAAAAATGGATCAAATAAGAAAGAAATAAATTAAGAGAAAATTTAAGTTAAGTAAAACTTAAAATAAAAGTTGCATGTTGACACATGGAATGTGTGCATCATCATTCCATCATCCATTCTCTTGGAAGAAAGTTTTGCGAGACAAGGATTCCCTGGCAGTAGTATGTTCATTGAGGGCTCCAGGTGGCTAGTTGTAGAAAGATTATGCGCAACTGAGCCTATGGTTTGGTGGAAAGTTGTCCCTAAAACTTTGTTGCAGTTATCAGGATTCAATGACGGTCAACACCGGCATTACAACTAACTAATAGCATTGCTACAGTTAAGTTGATTTTGTTGTTATTTCTTAAAAATTTATGCTAATTAGTTGAAGAGAGGTGTGTTGATTGTAAATCACATAATTGATCTAATTAGTTCCATGTTTTAATTTCAGGGTTCTTACAATACGAAAATAAATTTTGAAGATATTGAATTAATTTTATACATTCAAAAATGCAACTTAAATAATGAAATATCAGATGTAATTTATACATGTGTGTGTTAATTACTTAATTACCAAAATTTTAAAGGGATCAAATATGTCTAAGTACGAACATTTTATTCACTGTCAAAAATGTTTACACCTCAAGAATTTGATCCTTGCAACTCTTTCTAGATATTTCATTAAGATGGATATATAATACTCTAACTTTAAATTAATGTTTTGTATGTGTATATATATACCAAAACTTTTCAATATAATAATATTATTAATAATAATATTAGTAACGTTCGAGTGAGTATTAATATTAATG
This sequence comes from Pinus taeda, assembly GCA_000404065.3. Classification (NCBI taxonomy): domain Eukaryota; kingdom Viridiplantae; phylum Streptophyta; class Pinopsida; order Pinales; family Pinaceae; genus Pinus; species Pinus taeda. The sequence goes on from APFE031507831.1 coordinate 147,707, forward strand.
TAATAATCATTAATAATAATATTGACTATTAATATTAATATTAACTATACACTAAGAACTACAATTTACTACATTATTATCTAATATTAATTCAATGTAACAACAATGTGGTGTTAAATTCTCTTTAAATAATATACTATTTTTAAAATTATAATATAAATTAATAATAATGTTTAATTAAGCATATTATTTTATTATAATTTTTTATTACCCAACTAATATATTAGTATTTAATGGAATAAGTGACTCATATTAATTCTCACATTATATATATATGTAGTGTAGAACATTAATAATATTGATACGTTATTATAACATTTAAATAGTCATTAATAGGTGTAATACAACATTAATCACATGTTAATAATATATTAATATACATTTATAGTTTTTTAATTATATATATATTATATATTAAAATATGTTAAATATGGTTTCCTATGGTTTACACGGTCAACCATAGTCAATATGGGTATCATAGTCAATAATAGTCAACTTCACTACCATGGCGAACTCTAGTTAAAAAGGGTATCATGGTCTATATGTAAGTAACCTATAGTCAACCATAGTGAACTATACTTCACTATAGTGGATGAAAATGGATGGCCATGAATGTGTCTAGTCATTCATGGTCAAATAATATTAAAATTATTATAAAATATAGTCAATCATATTCAACTATAGTTGAAAATGGTCAAACAATGGAAATCATAGTCAAAACATGATAAAATGATTGTCACTCATGCCAAACAATCTTCAACCATAGTCAATCAAGATTAACCATTATTGTATACTTATTAAGCATAACTTTTCATTGTCTAAAAATAGGCAATAACATTTAAATATAGTCAACGTGGACATGTATAGTTAAGAGTGGTTGATAATAGTTAAACAATTGAGAACCATAGTGATCATGTAACATCCCCTAGTAACCTCACATGAAAATTCGTGGAGTTAGAAAAATTTACACAATTTACCCAAAGGAAGCTAGACAAATTACTATTATAGATTCGTCATTAACTATTGGATAGAATATTCATATTTACATAGAGTAATTTTAGTAGATGAATAGTAAGTTACATAACCATGAATAACCACTATTGTAGAATATTAAGATAAACTTTTTGATGTAACCTTGCATCATCATTTTCATGATTCCTTTAACTAGATTACTTAAACACATACCTTATATTGTAAACACCAACTCATGCAAGGAATACACATCATAGAAGTAGCATACTAGGCAACCACATCACTAGACATTGATACACCCTCGAGACCTGCTAGGGTGAAAACCAACAAACATTTAACTTTATTATTAAATTCCCATGAGCATTTTCACCCCTCACTCAATGGCTTATAAGGGATTCCATCTGTTAACCATTGTCATAAAATATTATAATTAAATATCATTTAAATAAAAAATATTAAACTAAAAGCTATTACAATCATCATGATATCATCTACCCAAAACCCTTCAATATTTATATCTTTGTGACCCAGTTGTTCCACTACTAGACCATCCTACAACTTGCACCCATCTGCATGGACCATTAATTCTTTACTTGCCACCATGTTAAACATAATCTATCATTTGCACAAATCTCCATCCTTTCTTCTCATTGTTGTTGTCAACATACATTGATATTGTAGGTTCTAACCCCATACATAAATTACCTACATACAAATTCTAAAAATAGAAAATAAACAATTGTGAGAGCATAACATATAAAACAAATATACACAAAGATTTCCCCTAGATTCAAAAGTCGGGACTACCAGATTGATTTTTCAGTATTTTCCTTTGAATGTTACAATACATATATATACATGTCAAAGCATTTATAAACCCTAATCCATTAACCTTGGATTAGAACATAACTGTACTTCCCTTAACCGAATCTACAAAATAACATGGAGCAAAAACCATTGCGCCCAAAACCATGTGTGAAATCCATGGACAAAACCATTGGTAGGTTTTCTCACCTAATATAGGGTCCAAAAAAAATTTCCCCGCGATGTTGCCCCAGACCTCGTAGAGGGGGGCGGTAAACCCCTCCATAGGGGAGGTTATCACTACCACTTGTGACGCTCCCATTGCACCCAACACAATGAAGGGGGCACTCCACCCCCCCTCCTCCCCCACTGAAGTTTAACTACTTGGGCTATTGGTGGAATGGATATAACACAACCCAACAGATATCATTATTACATAAAGTATTAATCAACCAATAATCATTCTTTAATAGTGATTCTTCAACATCTACTCATGTGCATACACGAAATGTAAATATAATATCACAATATGCTTCTTCTAACAACATTTCTCATGCATTAATTATAAGAAAATAAATATCCAAGAATGTCAAAATAAATACCACCTTATTATTATCCTTGTTGCATAGGCACATGTTCCTTTCCAAAAAAAAACCTCTGGAACCATCCATTTTCATTTCAAGGATACTGGAAACTTAGATTTGTTTTCCATGCATGTAATTAGATAATTAGCCCCATAGCTTCTTCTTTGTGCATGTATCTAAGTAATATTTCCAATACAATAGATATTATTATTCATAATATTATACATGCAAAAACATTTTCCCTTCTAAGAAAAATCTAACATAATAGATGCTATTATCAATCATGTAAATGAAAGTCCCTTTTCTAAAAGCATTTTTCCCAAGATAAATATGTGTTAGTTATTATTTATTGGGTGTGGATATATATATATATATATATTATATTCCAAAGGTAAGCTAACACATTAATTGCATGCAATTACTTGATTTCCTTTTGTAGGTTTAACATAATAATTTTCCTTTTACATACGTAAATTCACATTTCTCTTCGCAAATTATAAGACAAAAATTATATTCCTTCTATGAATATTCCTCTTTAAAGAATCCAATATCATAGTTATGATTTTCATGGGTGTGAACATCATATTTTCTTTCAAGAGATCGACAAAATATTTCTGTTTTTCATGCAAGTAAATAACATTTTTGTTTCCAAGAAAGTTCAAACATAATATTTATATTTTTTTCATGCAAGTAAGCTATTCCCTCTTGAAAAACATAAAACTTAATAATTATTTTTGTCTGCATTCAAATAACTTACTTCTTTTCTAGAAATATCAACATAATAGTTTTATTTTGTGCATGCAAAGAAATTCAACCCAATATGCATGAAAAAGAAAGTTTCCTTCTAAGAAAATCTAATGCCACGGAATATGCAATTACATGTTTCTTTTCAAACGACATTTTACCAAATTAAATATTTACTGCAATATTTCCAAGGAAATTATCATAATCACTTATTGTTTTCGAGAAAGAACAACATTTATAAAGCAACATAATATTTTCCAAAGAAGTAATTAATATTTTCATGTAATAAGAAACATGAACTCTTCCAAAAGGAAAAAATATTCTCTTCCCAAATACTAAAATAATAGCTAACATTTCGTGTGTGTGTGTAACACAAACTGTTTCCAATAAATCAACATCATAACTATTGCTTTGTACACCTCAACTGATATTATTTTCCAAAAGAAAATGCATACATGGAAAAAATACATGGTATCTCCACTTTCACACATAAAAATAAATATTTCCTTTCAATAAATCAAAGTTATATTAGCTATTATTTCATGCATGGAATGTATATATTTTTCAAATGAAATATCGAAAATAGATATTAATCTTGCATATGAGGATGCAATCTTAACCCCAATAAAATCATCATACTAGTTGCTAACTATGTGCTCAAAATATTAGTCAAACTACATGCCCACTATAAATAATAATAAAGTAAACTCATGTAGCATCAACCTCAAAACAAACTATAAATAATGAGATGCACCTAGATTAAAGGCTCAGATTATTCTATGGATCTCAATCTAGTCCCTTGAAGGAGGTGTTTATCCAAAGGCATGTGTCTTTTTCCATGACCTAACTAAGTGAGAGTATCATTATGAAATACCCATACTTGTAATATTGTAACTTTATGTGAATTATAATTATAAACAAATTGAAAAGAAACCACCAAAAACTATTCTTTTTCACATGACAATCCATGGAATCCTTCCACTAAGGTCATCGCCAATAGTGAAAAATAACAAGCTATACATAGGTCATCTAGTCACAACCATGGGAATCCAAAAAAACAAGGAAAAGAGAGCTTGATAGACTTTCCCACATGCCCCATATTTATGGACGACGTCAACAAATGATTGAGAAGCTTACCAGGTAGGTAAATAAAGACATAGAGGTTGGAAAAACCCTTTGAGATCCAACCACACTCCCTCTTGTTCATCAACCACTGGTCTCTTTTGAGCAATTTATTTCTCGAATAGGGTTGTTTTCCCTTCTATATTATAATGTAAAACATAATGTAGTACAAGATAGTTCAACTCCTATCTTTTGCAATTGGAAAGCAAGCAATCTTCATGAAAAGAGTCTCAATCCCATCAAGGAAAAACAATATTTATTGAGAACCATAGTATTAGCACATATTGAAGTAATGGTCCATCCATAACGTGAATAAAGAAAACAAAGCGGTTATCAAGAACTCATTTTAACTTTTAATTCTTCTTGGTGGAAATGGTAATAATATTTATACTCATGTAGTTATATGAGTTTTATCAAAGTTTCTAAGATAGGTGTATTACATACTTTCCCCCCTTAAAGAGAAAACTATCCTTGGTGTTCATCTCTCACTAGAATTTTAACTTTTACTCATGATATAATAATATAAATGATTGAACCCGGATGCGGGTGTTATTATAAGCATTTAAGAGTATGCATCCTCCACGCACTGCATACAAGACGCCACGCCACAGACAGGTGGAAGCCATGTGTTCTGGGCTGGCTTCTGTCCCAAGCGATTTAACTAGCCTTAATGGCTATTTAATGCAGTTGAACTCCCAAGATCTCGACAACAGATATCTCAGGATGGCACAAACATTCCTCATTCCTTGTTTGCAGTTTGGCTCTGGTCTGAAGAGGTTAACAGTTGACGTCTGAGTGGAGGAGGGAGGCTCTGAGGGCTGCAAGCCCACCCTCGAGTCCATCCCCTGTATAATTCTTGTGTTCTGTCCCCATTATTCCCAGGAGAATTTGAAGCTGGACATTGGGTTGCTGAGCCACCGGGGAAACCTCTGCAAAGGAACTCTTATTGGCAGACGGAGGCACAAGGAAGCTCGGCTTCATCCTCAGAAAGTTGTTGGGTATCTTGGGTTCATCATGGCGCCTCGCACTGGGCATCTTGGGCCTCGCAGGGGGCGTAATTATGGGCAGCGAGGTGGCACAAGAGGTAGGGGCCAAGCAAGCCCGAGGCACATCTCTCCACTGGCTTTTGCTTCGCCTCCCTCCTCTGAGTCGGAGCACTCTGGTTCAGACATTAGTAATTCAGTGCAGATCGCGACCCTTCAGTACCGTCGAAGGAGGAATAAGCCAGCGGTAAAAGCCATGATTACGGTTATTTTTTCTGAGGAGGATGAGGAGGATGGTAGCTAGAAGGCTGATACAGAGGAAAAGGCTCCTTCCTCCTCGAATAATTCAACCAAGGTAAAAGATTCGGCTGACAGTTCTTATAGCCCTGAGTTACAGAGCAGGGCAGATGAGGAGAGCACCCATGGATTTTCGGCGGAGCAGGCTGAAGCTATAAAGGAAATTGGAAGCCTCAAAGGCAAAGAGCCCATGGTGACGTCTGAGAATCCACCGGAAGCTCTAATGGAGGTTCAAAGTAGCAAGCCTTCCTCCCCTCAAAGCAAAATAAGGAATGAAGAGACAGAGGACTCTTTCGACTACACTCTGTATCTTAAACTGCCGCCTGGTATTGATCATCTAGAAGACCTTCCAGAGGGGATGGAGGTGACTTGGGAGCAGGACCTGGTTCGTGCAGCAGAGGATCGAAGGAAACGTGAACTGGAAAGAGAAGCTGAGGAGCGGAAGAAGCAGAACAAGTAATGACAGTTGCGTCAGGGGTAAGTCTATGGTCTCAGACGCACAACACTTTTCCTTTTGGTTCAGTTTCATGGGGAGACGGCCAGCAATGGATGCAATTATGCATGGAACCCCTGTTTTTTTGTAATGGGTCTTGCGGACTATGTAGCAGTAATGGGTCCTGTTTCTATGTCTTGTTTCTATGTCAGACTATGTCGCAGTAAACACTCCTTCTGTTGATGATTTTGTAACCTCGTGCTTGTATAAGCAGAGGATCCAGGTTGATAAGGAAAGCTTTGACAAGGAGTTGAACACATGCTCTCAGAGGTTCACACCTCTTGTAAATACTTTTTGGTTCTTTTAATATAAATAGTTTAGCCTTTGCCTAGCAGAAAAAAAACAATATAAATGATTGAAAAGGGATACATCCTCTTCAAAATGAGGGATTTTATTTTCTAGATATATTCATAGGAAAAATGATATTGTTTTACCAATTGTCATAAGCATCTTCTAACTGCAAAAAATAAATACGCAAGTTTTACTTTTGTTCACTTAGCCATTATCCAATTTCACAAAATAAAAACAAAGTTTGTATACCAACTTATCTTTACTTACCAATTACTCTAGGAAGTCATGGTCATTTTTACGAAAAAATGTAATAATGGTTTGATGACCCATAACCAATTTATGGAAAGAACTTTGTAATGTATGACTAACAAATCCAACATAGTCATATTAGTCACAATATTTTCAATCAAATGAAATAATTTTAAGCATTAATAATTCATGCAATTTCAAGTGATATTTTCGCCATAATATTTCCATGAGTACTCAGAGAGAAGCAACCCTCTAATCAACTGATAAGTCACTTCACCAAGTGCACACTTTCATTAGTTCTAAAGTACTCAGGGAACACCTCGCTCTCTAATCATTAAAACATTTAATAACTTCACCAAGTGCATAGTGTCTTAGCCCCTCCTATGAAATTCACAATATTGGTAATATAATAAAGGAATTAAACTTGCAATAATTCCTTATCAAGCAGTAGATTTTGGTCCTATCAATATGTACATAAAATTATTACATAAGAGTATACAAATTATTCTTAGCATAAGGCATATATGACTACTTAATTTGTGTTGCTATGAGAACCACATTGGAAAAAGAATGCTCCTCCCGAGCAATGGGAATTATTTTCCACAACTAGATTGAGCCATTTTCACATTCTCGAAGTTCTTTGACAAAGACCATACCAAGCCCAGAATGGAATTCCATTGGCTAACCACCTCAAAAATTCAATATGAAATTGAATTCTCATGCCCATTATGCAATTGGAAAGAGTGAAGTATTTTTTCATCAGTCTCAATCCCACCAAGGAATAACAATATTTATTGACAACTACAATATTAGTACATATTGAAGTAATGGTCTGACCATACCCAAAATAAAGAAAAAAAAGTGGTTATGAAGAATGCATTTTAACTTCTAACTGTTCTTGGTGGAAACGGTGATAATGTTTTTACTTGTGTAGTTAGATGAGTTTGACGAAAACTTCTCAGGTAATTATATTACATACTCCACCCCTTAAGCATAACACCATCCTCAGTGTTCATCTCTCGTTGGAATTTTAACTTTTACTCATCATATAACAATGTAAACAATCCTAAAAGCACACATTGTCTTCAAAATTAGGGATTTTGTTTCCTATAAAAACTCATAGACAAAAAAAATAATGTTTTATCAATTGTCATAAGCATTTTGTGACTAAAAAATAAGAAAAAAAATGCAAGTTTTAGTTTCCTTCACTTGGCCATTACTCAATTTCACAAAATAAAAACAAAGTTGTTATGCCAAATTACCATTACTTATCAATTACTCTAGGATGTCATGGTCAATTTTACATAAACATTTAAAGAATGGTTCGACGACCCATTGACATTTAATTTCAAGCACCCTGTAATATATGACTAACAAATCCAACATAATCATATCAGTCACAATATTTTCAATCAAATTAAATACTCTTAACGATGAATTATTCGCGCAATTTCACGTGATAGTTTAGCCATAGTACATGCACAAGTACTGAGAGAGAAACAACCATGTAAACATAAAAATGATAAATCACTACACCAGGTGCACACTGCGAGCACTTCTAAAATTACTCAAGGAGTGCCTAACTCTCTAATCATCAAAGTAATCAATAGATGACCAAGTTCATATTATCTTAGCTGCTAATAATACATTTTCAAGATTGGTAATACAATAAGATAATTACACCTCTAGTAATTCCTTATCAAACAATAGGCTTCTTTCCTATCAAGATGTACATAAAATTCTTACACTATTGTATAGAAAACTTACTTTTCACACAACACACAACACATTAGTTATTTTTTTCTTCTATGAGAACTAGAATAGTGAATGAATGCTCCTCCTAACCATAGCAAACTAGATTCGACAACTCGATTGAGCCATTTTCACATTGAGATAGTTCTTTGACAGAGACCTTACTAGGTCTAGCTTGGAATTCCAGTGGCTAGTCAACTCTAGAATACCAATGACCACATGGAGTATAATATAGGATACCTCTTAGAAGTCCATTTCCTATTCCTCTTCTGGTGTCCCTTTTAGGAGGAATTTTGGGCCTCCTCCAACAGGGTCCAAATCAATAAACTTGCCTTGGATTTTTCACTACTTACCATATTCGACAAAATGTTTCCATTATTGAGATCATCTTATATCTAGAGAGAGGAAATACAAGAAGGTAAGCATCATCAAACCCTCTAGGCTGGAAGCCTTTATCAACCTAAGGCCTCTTGTCCTTTCACAACTCTCCACGATTGTCTGAAATTTGAAATTATCTTTTATCACTCTTCCCCTCATTATTTTACATAGTAAACCATATGCACATTATAATTAAAAAGAATGAAGCATTTATTTACACCATGAATTCATGCAACATGGATCCATAATATCTATATTTATAGGAAACATATCTTACATATAGGTGCTATACATTTTCATTTTCCAAATAACACAATCATGCATATAATAACACTATACTTTCTCATTTATGGTTGCAATTGGTATTGAAATGTTTTATGTTCATAGGTTTCCATGTTTCCATCAACATATTCCTACTGAATCTCATTAGCAACAATGATCATAGACATCAATTCTACAAATGAGTATTCATTTCCACAACCATTTTAGTTTTATGCATAAAAGTATATACAAATATTCATTAATGTGTAAATGTCAATAACAGTTAGGGTAACAACCTAAACATTTCCAATTCACATTGTGTACTATCTCCAATAGACCTATACATGAAGTAACTACCGTAATCACTTCTTTACAAGCCGCAATAAGCTTAAATAAAATTAAATTCATGTATATAATTTTTAATAGTTAGTCATGCAGCACTAACTAATCATTGCGACCAACCATATTAATGCAACCATGACAAGACTCAATCAACAATTATTTATTATAATCAAGTCTCACTACTCAACTCATTGTTCTTTTTTAACATCTAAAGGGGCTCTTCAAATGTTCTTTTAAAAAACTCTATTGTCCGCTTTAAGCACATTCCCCATATTTTACATTCATGCATTCACTTATTATAAGTAGTGCATTGTAACTTTAGTCATGCTCATTAAATGTATCATTAATATTTTCATATTTGAAAAGGTTGGTAGTTGATTCTCACTTTCCTTAGTGAAAGTTTACAATTTTTCGTAGGTGTAATAAAGGTTTTATTGTCTTTTATCCTCAACAAGATTCAAATGTTATGAACACATTTGGGTAGCATAATTTATTACTTACTACTCTTCAATGCAGTTATAAACATGAATCACACATCTCATGACAGAATTAGTGTACTACATATATCAATATGTATATTGTTAGATGCATACTTAGGTCGATTCCCACTAGTAACATGCCTTGATTTTATTATGTGCTTAACAATTCCCCAAGTCACTAGTGCTGCAATCTTGAATTCTGATAGCACTTGTAACATCCTTGATAACCTCACATGGAAATGCATGGAGCTAGAAAATTTTACACAATTAACCAACATGTAACTATCCAAATTACTATTCCATATTCCTCATTAACCATTGGACAAAATCTTCATCATTACGTAGAGTAATTTTGGTAATGTAATAGTAAGTTATATAACCATTAACAAGCACTATTGTAGCATATTAACATAAACATTCTAATGTAACCTTGCATAATTTTCATGATTCCTTTTTCTATATTAGTCAAGCACACACCTTATATTATAAGCATCAACTCATTTATGGAATCCACATCTTAGAAATACAACAACAATCAACTTCATCATTAGACGTTGATATACCACGGAGACATTGTAGGGTGAAAACTAGTAAATGTTCAATTTTATTATTAAACGCTCATGAGGGTGTTCACTCCTCACTCAATGGATTATAAGGGATTCCATCCATTAACCATTGTCATAAAACCTTACAAGGAACTATCATTTAAATATAAATATCTAGCTAAAAGCTACAACAATCATCATGATATCATTTACCCATAAGTCTTCAATCCTTATATCTTTTTCACCTAGTTCTTCCATTATTGGACCATCCTGTAGCTTGCACTCATCTCCATGGACCATTAATTCTTTACTTGCCACCATGTTAAACATAATTTGTCCTTTCCGCAGGTCACTATCCTTTCCTACCATTACCATCATCAATATACATGGATATCTTGATTACATAAAGTATTAATCAACCAATACTTATTATTTAAGAGTGATTGCTCAACATCTACTCATATGCATACATGAAATGTAAATATAATATCACAACATGTTTGTTCTAACACCATTTCTCATGCATTAGTTATAAGATAATATTTATTAAATCATGTGAAAATAAACACCACCTTACTATGATCCCTCTCACACAAGCACGGGATCCTTTCTAAAGGAAACCGACTGTAAGAATCCATTTTTATTTAAACGATACTAGAAAATTAGCTTTGTTTTCCATGCATGTAACTAGATAAAAATTATTCAAAGAAAATTAGATCCTCATCTTCTTCTTTCTGAATGTATCTAATTAATCTTTCCAATACAATAGATAATATTATTGCTAGTATTATGCATTCAAATGCATATTCCCTTCTAAGAGAAGGCTAACATAATATATACTATTATTATTTATGCAAATGCAATTCCCTTTTCCAAAAGCATCTTTCCCAAGATAGTACTATGAACAAAGTCTATTATACACCCAAATACATGATATGTTCTACGATAAAACTAGTGTGTTAGTCATTATCTCTTGTGTGTGGATATATATATTTTTCAAAGGAAAGATAACACATTTATTGCATGAAATTACTTGTTTTCCTTTCTAAGGTATAACATAATAATTATTCTTTTCTATATGAAAATGTTAAGCCCCTATAATACTAGTGATTCCCCCATTACCATTGTCATTGTATCCCTTATTACTATTATTATTGTGCACCAATTTTCCCCATTCTATGATTAATATGCCCCATAGAAACCCACTATTGTTAATTTTGTTCCCTTGTGTTATTACTGTTATGTTGGCTTGATTATATTGTGACCATGTAGACAGCTATATATAGAAGGGAGGTTTAGTCATTTGTATCATCTAAGAATTGTGCATTCGTGTAATGTAAAGGAGGTTCCCCCTCGAAGAGGCTTAATTCTAAGACATTGATCTATATTTTCTATCTTTTTGTGAGCTCACTTCCTAACATTTGGTATGTGAGCTTTGGATTCTAGGGTTTTGCTGGTCCAAACAAGACATCATGGAATTTTCGCTATAACTTTTTTCTATGATGTTTGAAAAGCTACAAAACAACACCATTTGATATAAAATCATTGTGCACCTTGGGTCCAAATTTCAGAGCTTGTCCTGCTATATTTACGGTGATATGTTTTGAGGAGGTTAGGATTTTTGCAGACTCCCAAATTACATTCCAAACAGGTGACTTGCATAAAATTGTCATAACTTTTGTTTTGAGCATCAGATTGAGATTTCATCAGAAGTTTCAGAAAGAGCACAACCTGTACTTCTCTGTGTATCAGTTTCAGGTACCAAGGTCGAAATAGTGACACGTGGCACATTGTACAAGTTTGCTCTACTAAACTAGTCTATAATCAAGTCATCGTGGGAGATTTGGAATAACTCTTCCTTGGAGAATCGAATATTGATAAAAATTGTGAGGTTAGAAAGGGTACTCAAGGGGCAATTGTAGGACGAGATTTTAGATGTTCGAGATCTGTAGTTACAAAAGATTTGATATTGAGCTGTAACAAAGTGAAAAAAGGGTGTGTACTTTTTTTTAAAATTTTGCATAAGATTGGTTTGTAAAATTAGTTTGAAGGAATTCAAAGGAAATAGTTAATAATTATTAGCATTAATTAATGCCCCGAAGAAAGAAAATGGAAACACCTAGTAAGCAACCTAAAAGCTCTAGCATGACTCTTGAAGAAGAGGAAGAAATGCAACATGATATATCCAAATTACAAGACCAAGTAAAACAAATTTGACTCTCAGTAAAGGTAAATGAAGCCAAGATGAATGGCATAGAAGCTAATATGAATGGCATGCAAGTTAATATGGATGGTGTGGAAGCTAAGATGGATGGCATGGAAGTTAAGATGAATGGCATGGATGCTAATATGGAAGAATTAAACATAAATTTGAATACGTTTCTACAAGAAATGGTTATTAGTGGTGAAAGGATAGTAAAGGAAACTCATGATGAGAACAAAAGAAATGTTAATCATGGTTTCGTAGACTCTAGTGTTGGATTGAAGACCCACCATGTTCCAAAAATCAATATGGGGAGGTTTGATGCCAAGAATCCCGGAACATGGATACTATAGATGGAGCAATTTTTCTATCTCCATAATGTGAAAAACGCACAAAAGGTACATATTGAAACTTTATATTTGGAACCATGTCAATTTTTATGGTAACGACGGAGTTTCTCTCGTAAAGAAATTGTCACTTAGGTAATTTTTACAGAAGAAATGATAGCACATTATGAGGATACAAAAAGCAACACCTTTTTCAACCAATTGATAAATCTCAAACAAAAGGGTTAAATGATGGAGCACATTGAGGACTTACAAAAATTGAACATAAAGGTAAAACATATTCCAGAGGAGCATAGGATTGATGTGTTCCTAGGGACTTTAAAGGATAATATCCAAAATGAGATTTGTCTTTGTGAACTTGATTCAATGGATAAGGCATTCAGGTTAGCATGAAAAATGGAAAGAAAAAATGTGGAAAATGGGAAGCCTACCACTAACAACTATAAATATGAGAGTTTTATTGCCCCTATCCTTCCACAACCTACAAGGTTAGCATCACAATAATTGGAAGAAAAAAGAGCAAAAGGGCTTTGTTATAGTTGTGATAGAAAATACACTAAAGGTCATAAATGTGTTGAGAAGAAATTATTCTACATAGATTGTGAAGAGGAGGAAGAAAAAGAACAAGAAATGTCAAAAGAAGAGGATATACTCGAGGAACAAACCCTAGATAAAGAAGAAATGAATATGATCATATCTTGTAATGCATTGGCTAGAATTACCACTCCTTAAACTACCAAGATAGAAGGACATATGTGGAAGAAAAGCATAATAGTGTTGATCGATTCGGGAAGTACCCATAATTTTATTCATTATACGATTGTAAGGGAATTTAACTACTTCCTATATCCATCACAAAAGTGTCAATTGATGGTTGCAAGCAGAGGAACCATAAATTGCTCTGGAAAGTGCCATAATATCAAGCTATCCATGGGAGAATATGTATTAAATATCCTAATTCTCTTCATTCCAATGGGTGCTGGTGGTGTTGTACTAGGAATCCAACAGCTACAATCCTTAGGTAAAATAGATTTTAATTTTCAAGAACGTTTAATGAAATTTTGTGCCGAAGGAAAGGAAGTTGAATTAAGCGGTATTCCAAGGAAACTGGGAATGATAATCAGCTTTAATGGTACGATAAAGCTTCTAAATAAGGAAAAACGATGTGCAATTGCACAATGGTATTTGCTAGATGTTCTCACATTGAAATCATTTATTTCTCTAGATCTCAAAAAGGTCTTGGACAATCATTCCAAGGTATTTGAGACTCCCAAAGGTCTCCCACCTATTCATGATCATGATTGTGCTATTCATTTGATTCTAGGAAGTTTTCCTTCAAACATTAGGCTGTACAGATATCCCTATGCCTAAAATAGTGAAATTGAATGTATGGTTGTAGAAACGCTAGAGGTTGGTATAATTCAAGCTAGTCAAATTTCTTTCTCTACTCTAGTAGTATTGGTGCACAAGAAGGATGGATCATGGTGCATGTGTACAGATTATAGGGAGTTCAACAAGATCACTATTAAAGGTAAATTTCCCACTCCTATCATTGATGAATTATTGGATTAATTGCATGGAGCAATTTACTTCGCCAAGTTGGATCTTCGTTCAGGTCATCAATCAAAATGAAGATCGAAGACATTCCGAAAGCAACATTTAGAACTCATGAGGGTCATTATGAATTTTTGGTCATGCCTTTTGGCCTTACCAATGCACCTTCTACATTTCAAGGTTTGATGAATTCCACTTTAAAACCCTTCCTTAGAAACTTTATGTTATTATTTTTTTATGATATACTAATCTACAACAAGTCTTAGAAGGATCATGTTCAACATGTTGACACGGTGCTCAAACAATTGGAGGAGAAACAATTATATGCAAAAAGCTCCAAATGTTTCTTTGGAGTAAAAGAGGTGGAATATCTGGGTCATATTATATCTCATGAAGGTGTTAAGGTATACCCTAGCAAAATTAAAGCCATTAACGAATGGAAAATCCCCACATCCATAAAGCATGTACGAGGATTTATCAGGTTGACATGGTATTACCACAAGTTTGTTAAGAATTATGGGAGAGTAGTATCACCTATAACAACATTATTAAAGAAATATGTATTTTCATGGACTCTAGAAGCAATAAAGGCATTCAAACATCTTAAAGAGGCAATGTACCAAGCACCGTTCTAAGCTACATCAGACTTCACAAAAATATTTATTCTGGAATGTGTTGCTGCAGGAAATGGAATTGGTGTTGTTTTAATACAACATGAAAGACCCATTGCCTTCGAAAGTCATCCAATCAGGGGAAAGTATTTAGACAAAGCTATTTGTGAGAGGGAAGTGTTGGCAATACTACATGAATTTAAGAAATGGGGGCCCTACCTAATGGGAAGACACTTCAAGGTAAAAACAGATCATGATAGTCTTAAATACTTCTAGAACAAATATTATCCTCTAAAAAGCAACAAAAATGGGTCACAAGGATGTTGGGTTATGACTTTGAAATTATCTACAGAAAAGGGAAGCAAAATGTTGTGGTAGAGGCACTGTCAAGAAAGGATGAACATCTAGAAGCATTGTTGTGTGCCATTTCTATTATCCAACCAAATTGGATAAATGAAGAAAGGGAGGAATGGAAGAATGATGAAGAAGTGTGGGAACTCATTTGAAAGCTACAAAAATATCCCAATACATCTGATACATTTAGCTGGAAAAATGATTCCTTATTGTACAAATATCGCTTATAACTATGTAAGAATTCCCAACTCAAACAAAAGATTGTTATGGAATTGTACACTTCTCCCTTAGGAGGGCACTCAGGAATTTTGGAAAATTACCACGGGGTTAAGAAGGAATTTTTTTGGGATGGCCTTAAATCGGATATTCAAAATTTTGTGGTTGAATACTTGGTTTTCCAACAAAATAAAGTTGAAACAATTAAGACCCCAATTCCAAGCCAACGTTGGGAGGAGGTTTCAATGGATATTATCATAGGTTTACCCAAGTCCAAAGGAAAGAGTGTCATCATGGTGGTAGTTGACAGACTTACCAAGTATGCACACTTTTGTGTATTATCACATCTATTTAAATCCATTACAGTTTCTACTACATTTATGGAAACAATTTAAAATCTACATGGAAACCCAAATATTATTGTAAGCAACAGAGATCCCATTTTCACTAGAAATTTTTGGACAAAATTATTTTCTTGTCTCGATACTTAGTTAGCTCATTGCTCATCTTATCATCCTCAATCTGCTAGGAAAACTGAGATAGTAAACAAATGTTTTGAAAGATATCTTCGTTGCTTTCTATCTGATAAATAGACACAATGGGTCAGATGGTTTTCTCTCGCTGAATGGTGGTATGTATGACACTTCCTTCCATACTGCAGTAAAATGATCCCATTTATGACATGTTACGAATATCATCCACCATCCATCACATCATATTTAAGAGAAAATTCTAAGGTTCAATCAGTGGAAAATCACATTGAGCATCAACAAGAGGTTATCCAACTCTTAAATGATAACGTCACGTTGGCACATAATAGAATGAAACAACAAGAAGATCAACATCGCAGTGAAATAAGTTTTGTTGTAGGTGACAGGGTATTCCTACAGCTACAACCATATAAAAAAAAATCCCTCAAGCAAGATAAGAAAGATAATAAATTATCATCAAAGTATTGTGGTCCGTACAAGGTGTTGCAAAAGATTGGTACTATGGCGTAAAAATTGGAGCTTCTTGCAACTTCCCGAGTGCACCTAGTTTTCAATGTTTCATGTTTAAAGAAGGTTATAGCTGACAAGCTCCCAGTTCAAACAATATTACCAGAACTTGACGAGGAAGGAAAAATCATATTGGAACACGAAGCAGTCACAAAAACAAGAACTCGACAGCTACGAAATCGATTAATTTCAGAGTATCTCATCATTGGGAATAACTTATCCATTGAAAATTCCACATGGGAGGATGAGAATTTTATACAGAAGCATCCAAAACTACTCAAATGTTGAGGACACGCTTTTCCGAAGGAAAGGGGCATGTTAAGCCCTTACAATACTAGTGATTCCCCCATTACTATTGTCATTGTATCCCTTATTTTTACTATTGTGCCCCTATTTTCCCCATATTGTTATTAGTATGCCCCATAGAAATCCAGTATTGTTATATTTGTGTCATTATGTTGTTATTGTTATGTGAGCTTGATTATGTTGTGAACCCTTAGACTTCTATATATAGAAGGGAACTTTATTCATTTGTATCATCCAAGAATTGTTCATTTGTGTAATGTAAAGGATGTTTCCCCCTTGAAGAGGATGAATTCTAAGGCGTTGATCTATATTTTCTATATTTTAGTGAAGTGGTTTCCTAACAGAAAATTCATGTTTTTCTTCACAAGGTCTAACACAATAATTATGTTCTTTCCATGCATATTTATTTTCAAATAATCCAACATCATATTTGTACTTTTCATGGGTGCAAAAATTATATTTCCTTTCAAGAAATAAACACAATATTTCTATTTTTCATGCAAGAAAAAACATATTTATTTTCAATAAAAATCAAACATAGTATTTCTCCAAATAATAATAAGTAATATCACATATCCAAATATCACATATCCAACTAATATAATAATAAACATAATAATAAATAATTATATATATATAATATAAATAATAAATATTATATATATATATATATTATATTATTATATATATATAAAAATATAAAATTAATAAATAAAATCAAATAATAATAATAATAAATAAATAAATATAAGTAAGTAAAAATTAATAAAAACTTTAAAAATAGAAAATTAAATTAAAATTAAAATTAAAATTTAAAAAAAAATCAATAAATAAAATATAATATTAATAATAATTAAAAATAATTATATTAGTTAAATTCATATTAATAATATACATACTGTATACATAATAATTACAATATATTTAATTTAATAAATTATCAATAATGATATACATTTAATAAAATTATATTATTATATATAATATATATATATATATATATATATTATATAAATAAACAAATAAATTAATAATAACAATTTAAATTATATTCATTTCAATAAATATACAAATTATTAATTAAATTAATTAGCCGACCAAAAAAAATAATAAAAAATTAATTAATAACTATTAATAAGGTTCTGAAATTCATTCTCTCTTCTCAAATACTATCTCATTGCCCTGATGATGGACTCACCAAGTTAGTCCGAAACGTTGGTTTCATAACTGCACACAGGTTTTCCACAAATTCAAATTAAAGTCAAGCAACATGTATGGACTCCCTCTTCAATAGTATTTCTCTTTTGGGTATGAAGATAACAAATTTCACCTGAAGAAATAAAAAATGTTATATTTCTATGTTTGTGCATTCATATAACTTACTTATTCTCATGAAATATCCACATAATAGTTCTATTTTTTACATGCAAAAAAATTCAACCTAATGTGCATACAAAAAAATGTTTCTTTCCAAGAAAATTTAATACCACATAACATAAAATACATGTTTCTTTTCGAAAGGTCTTTTAGGTATTTTACCACATTCTTTATTTTCTAAATGACTTCAATTTTTTTTATCAGAATCAACTTATTATTTTCAAGAAATAACAACATATATACATATATAAAACAACATAATCTTTTCCCAGGAAGCCATTAATATTTTCACGTAAGAAGAAACATGACCTCTTCATGAAGTAACGATTATTCCTTTTCCAAAAAATCACATATTAGCTAGCATTCCAAGTTTATGTGTAACACATACTCTTTCCGAGAAATAAACAGTGTAGTGATTTATTTGTACACATCAATTGATATTATTTTGCAAAAGAAAACTCATACATAAAAATAATTCATTGTACCTGTTCTTTGACACATGAAAATAAATATTTTCATGGAATAAATAAAGTGAAGATTAACTATTGTTAGTCCCTGCCCTCCGGGCCTGGCAGGGACTATAGTAATCGGTTTTTTACGATTGCATTAGTCTGACACAGGAACCGATAAATTCATTTTCCGTTAAAGAAAAGTTTGGAAATATTTTCCATTAATCCATGCCATAAAATATGTTTGCAGATGCGTGTAACCAATCATAGCAACGTTCGTCTTATTTGGCCTGAGTACGAGGTATATGATCTGAAAACTTAGGCAAATGTTCGGAAAGCAGTTGGTTAATTAGAACAGCGTCACCTGCCTGAAGTAATGCTATCTTTGGGATAGCATTAGTTCGCTAACATTTAATGTTAATTACGGGGAACTAACATTACAGAGAAATGGGGGTATGGCGTAGGTTAGGTTTATTAAACGTTGTCGTGTCGAAACCATCGTTGGCGTGTCAAACCATCGTTGACATGCCGTGTCAATTTGCATGGAAGCAAGACTATACTTAGCCTCCCTTAAAACGCCTTCACCCCCAGCTGCCCCTTCGTCCATCGCGATTATGAGCCATAACCGCGAGGCTCTATACAAAAGCCGAAGCAGAGGAATCTGCTGCTACTGGAACGTCATCGACCTGCAAACAAATTTACCTATTTATCATCTAGAACGTCATCGACCTGCAAACAAATTTACCTGTTTAGTTGATGATCGAGGTAACAATTAGCTTATAAAGCTGTAAATCTATCTATTCCTTAGAGATTTATGTGGAAAAGTGTCTATAATCTACTAATTATTTCAATTTGTTTAAACATGTGACAGGAACCACAACAGTAAAGCCAGACGTTTGCGTGCAAGACGAAGTTACCTAGTATCTGAATATGCTCGATGGTTCTAAGCTGTATTATTGAGCTAGCTCTGCTCAGGTAAGGTCCTCAGTCCTGAAAGGTTACTTAGCCTAGAAAAGCCCTATGGTCTCTATACTAAGCGGCTCTGAAATGTTATTTGTAAACCAAAACTATGCAACTACCAACTACAATTTGATTCATAATTTTTATCTTCTTCTCTAGATTCAAATGAAAACGATAAAAACATTTTCACTTTGAGATGCTGTTCTGCAAGTTTTTAACTGCTGACTAGTATAGTTTAACTAATAAATTTTAGATTCAAGTCAACAGAAGCATACCGCTGCAACACTGAAAGGGGTGCGCCTGAGGTTGGAAAGCGTGATAGCTCGAAAAATGGAATAGCGAATCCAATGCAGTGCATAAGTTGACAGCCTAATACCTTTCTTTGGTTCAAATTTGTCCACTGGAATCAACAGGCCCTTTGACCCTTCTTGGCATGCATCATGGAACCCTAAACCAGTCTCTTCAAGATTGTGTTTGTAGACGTCAAAGAGTACCAATCTTAGGTTATGCTGCAAGGGAAATAGTCAGAAGCAGTAAAATAAAATATTTACCCGAAATTCAGACTCAAACCACAGAACTGAAGCTCAAATATCCTGCCTGCATCATCTTATTTCTTGCAGCCTGCCCTGCTTCCATTTGTCTCTTGAAAGTGCGTGAAGGCACATTCAGTGCTTTTGCTATTTCATCATCTCTCGGCTCTCTTCTTAGAACATTCTTTAAAGTATCCTTTGTCTGAAAATAAAGTTGTTACTAATCTATAATCTACTAATTATTTCAATTTGTTTGAACAGGTGACAGGAACCACAACAGTAAAGCCAGAAGCGGAGTTTGAGAAGCTTGGACAAAAGATACCCAGCAATTGACCATGTTTGATACAGCCGTGCTTGCTTGCCTATGAAGCGTGCTCTTCTCGTATCATAATATTCTGGCCACCCATCCCTTGATAGTCGTTTCTCAACAACCGCCACTGCTTTCCTCGCTAATTTTGGTCGATTCATTTTTATGCAAGCTACTATAAGCTGCAACACACGGGAAATCAAGACATTCAGATACATGTAATGAAAAAAGCCTTGCGTAATCACCTCATTGTCAGTGACATAAAAAAAATAGCATTATTAATGGCTCACCTGCCACAACAAAGTGGGCCAAGATCTCCCATTGTGGTATGACCAGGGCCTGTAGCAACATTGAGATATTAACTGAGCTTATCTAAAGGCAAGAAAGCAAAGTACCATGCAGAGAAGAACACCTACAACTTTTTTCAACTAAAATTACCGACACATTCCTTTCATTACCCAAATAAAAGGCACATAATTTTCCTTCCGTCACTCAGGTAAGAACACAGAAAAAGTGCAAAAAATAAATGGCCTTGCCTATTTTTTTGGCAATATAATTCTGATAAATGTTTTGGTAGCAAGGAAAAGATGAATACATGTTGTTGGGGTCACTGCCTGTGATGATCTACATCCCCAATCACAGTTATCTTCCTCTCCTTCAGATCCACTGCAACAGACTCCACTCCTGCAATCAAATATCTTATCAATTCTCGAAACCCAATACATTGTAATAAGAAATTGCAATGGAGAATGCTAGATTGATGTTTACCTTAAACATCTGCAACAACGGTCATAGCTTTTCTCTTGATTTCCTCATCGTCCATTGCTACCCTCAGCACCATTTTCTGCAAATCATAATCAGTAGTCGATGGGTTTAATACTTTGCAGTTGTGGGCGCCGTCACGTCTACTTCAAAGGCAATCCCGGCAACAAGGCTTTAGCCACCAACACCCACAAAATCTAGGCTTGTAGAACCGGCCATTTTTCATAAAACCTTCAGAGACACAAAGAACCCCGAACAGATCAAATTTACAGGCCAAACCTGCCAAAGGCAGCCCTACATAGAGCGAAAGGGCAAAGAATTTTCCCGGAATACTGGTATGAGCTGAAGAAAAGCTCCCTGGATTCGGAGGCTGTGCTAGCCGTGGACGAAGTTCCGGTTTCAAAACTGAGAACAGAAGCCTTTGACTGCATCATAACCTCTCTCGCAGATCTACATGCAATGTTGATAAACAAGCACGTGGCTTGCATGCACGTGGCTTGCGTGGCTTTACGGAGGAATTGTGTAATTTACCATGGTTTATTAGAGCTAGTAATGAAATAAATTTTGTAATCGATAAAAGGGTGATTCAATAACTGCGGAAGGTGGCACATACTAGGCTTGCTTTATGACAACCGTGTCCTGCAGTTGAAGTAGGAACAATTGTTTGAGAGCGGTAAGTTTCCTGCAGGGATATAACAGAAATAGGTTGTTCCTTATATCCCGAGTATACTGTGATGGTGAAATTTATCGCGATGGGAGACTTTCCCTTCTTTTATTGCATGGTGCCACTCTGGCTCAATAGAAATCACATATAACAACTTGAACTCCCGTATCCTCGTAGGCAACTTGGCAATTTCTTATAGTGGGTCAGTGAGTTCAATAAGTGTTATGTTATTGCCCGAGACTTTAACAATCTTATGCCCTTCAATGGCAACACTGTTGCTCAAATGTATAGAAGCCTTATGCTCACAATCAGTATTATCCACTAAATTCTTAACCATCTTATGCTCATTATCAGTATTATCCACTGAATCCGTAGCCATCTTATGCTCGTTGGTAATTTCACTATAAAGAACGAAATTCCTCTGTTACAGAGCACGTAACTGTGAAAAAAGAGGCTCAGAGGAACGACGTAGTAATTAATTAATTTTACCTCCATGGATGTAGGTCGGGCTAGGGCAGGGACTAGCTGCCCCGCAGCCATCCTTCTTTCATACATGCAATTCATATATTTTCCAAAAGAAACCATGCATAATATATATTAATCTTGTGCATATGAGCACACAATCTTAACCTCAAGAAAAATGTCATACTAGTTGTCAACTATGGGATCAAAATATTGGTTAAGAAACATGCCCATTATAAACAATAATAAACTAAGCTCATTTACCATCAACCCCAAAACAAATTATAAATAATGAGATACAACTAGACTAAAGGACGAGATTATTATATGGATCTCAATCTAGTTCCTTGAAGGAGGGTTTTAGCTAAGGCATATGTTGTTTTGCGTGACTGAACTAAGTGTATAATTATGCAACAACCATACCTGTAACATTGAACATTTATGCCAATTAATATTATAAAAAACTCAAAGAAACCACCAAAACGTATTCATTTGGGCTCTAGAATCCATGGAATCATTCCAAGAAAGTCACCGCCCATAGTAAGAAATAACAAGATCTACGCAAGCTATCTAGTGATAATCACAAGCATCGAAAAATAACAAGGAAAAGAGAGCTTTATACACTTAGTCACATGCCCCATCTTTATGCATGACAACACTAGATGAATGAGAAACTTCTTGGTAGGTAAAGAAACAAAGAGATGTTGGAATAAACCATTGAGAAACAACCAAACTTCCTCTCATTTGTCAGATACTAGTCTTTGCGGAGCGAGTCATTTCTTAGATAGGGTTGTTTTCCCTTATGTCTTGTAATGTAAAACAAAACGTATTGCAAAATATTATAGCTCCTAGCTTTTGCAATTTAAAGTCATGCAATATTTATAACATGATTCTCAATCCCATAAGGAATACAAATATTTACTCAGAACCACAATATTAGTACATTTCAATATGAGTACATTTCAAGTAATTGTCCACCCATACCCCTCGATTGGGTTGTTTTCCCTTATGTCTTGTAATGTAAAAAAAGAACTTATTGCAAAATAGTTTATGATGCAGGAGCATCTAGCTAATGGGTCATCATGATGAAAGGAAAGGCTTTTTAGTCTCTGAAGAGGACTGAAGAGGAATTTGCTGAGTGAACAATGTAGTTGTTTTTGTTTATGTTGTTTTAATTTAATAAAGAATAGTGTGTAGGAAGATAGAGGATTAATTAGGTAAATTGTTGCAAGTAATTAGTTTTATTTTCATGTCAATAACGTAGCACAATAAATAGTTCTTGGAACTAAGAAATGTGTAACCAACAAAATGTAACCAATAGCATTTGGAAGAAAACAGTTCCATACAATCATTTTAAAAAGAACAAAACACAATTGTAAGAGGTTCGACTTTTGGAAAGAGAGAGTGAAAAAGCTAATAAAATATCTCTGAGCACACAGACATTTTTCCAATATCCTATAACTATCTATCTACTTGTCATTCTGTTCAATTTCCAAAAACTGTAAAATTCTAATGTCTATTTTTTTCTACAAGCGTGTACACACATATGTATTTCGAATTGCATTGTTTCAAGCAAACCTACGAATCTAAATGAATTTGCAGATATAACTCAAGAAAACGTTACAGAAATGAGGGCATACAGTCATTGAATCTATCAAACATACAAGCGCAGAGGAATCCTAGATGATTTAACGTAATTTGACTATCAAAATTAAGATAAGGCGTAAGTATTTCCTAACAACAAGCCAAACAATTCATACAGGTATGCCTGAAGAGCAAACCCACTTGTTTCATTTATAAAATAAGCACGAGAAATCTTTGTTCGAACATATACAATTCTAAAACCTCGTTCAAATATACATACAATTCATATAACAACACTTTACAAAGTTCGAACGCTATCATATCATGTAGGTCTAGAAAACCTACCTGCAATACAGACCCTACAACAACTACTCCCTAGAGTAATAGTGCAAGCCAATGACCTACGACTACATACAGTCAATGGTCCCAAACTCATTGAAACAAAAATTATAGTAACCCTGGCCTACAACAGTAGAATACCAGTGACAAGGAAAATAGGGAATGACCCTACTTGGGTCTAGCCAGAGCCTCGAGAAGCCGAAGTCCAAAACCCTCCAGGACAAATACACCTGCAACGACAAACATTAATCGAAGTTCATAACTAATATGTGGCAGAGAAAGTAAATACCAGAGGAAATTACGAAACCAGTGTTTGAGTTTAGCTTGGAGAGATAGGCCACAGTCATTGCAGCCACCTAGGGTCACTTTGCTCATGAAGGAGCAAGTGAGTTAGCTTAACTTATTGAAAAGAAGAAATGACTGATAGCATAGAACAAGAAAACTTACCTTTTCATTACTAAAGGAGCTAGAGCCAAGACCCTACAATCACATTCTATTCATAAAATAGAGAAATACAACTAGAGACTCCACAGCAGTCGCATAGAAGGATTCAAGACCAAAACGGAGTCTCACAACCCAGCAAACAACCAACATTGACATTGTACATAGAAAAATCTCAGAATCTAATCAGCAAACTAAAGTTTCATAACCGACAATAAGATTAAGTGCTGACAAAGCAACATCAATGGAATAACCAGGTTCAGAAGAAGGGTTCGTTCTGGACGAAGGAGCCGACTAGTTTTCCAAGTCAAGAGCTGAGCGAGAGAATAGAAACAACGTAAGTTTACACAGAGACAACTTTGCAGTGTAACCATAACACAGAGATCTCAAAACTCAAATAGTTTGCATGAAAAATGACTAAAGATAGGGTCTGAGACCCTCTTACCGAAGCGGAGGTGACAATTCCAAGGAGTGGACACTTGTCCATCAATTGATAGCACAGGTACAAACCATTAAGGCAGACCTCGCACCAATTATTAAAGCATTTCAATCAACCATCAAATAAACCATATCATATGTAATCCAACCACTCGTTATTAAATTCTTTTACAATCATATTATTAGTGTTGGTATGTGTGACAATGTTGGGTTGGACCTATTAGTTTAGCTCCTAGCTTTTGCAATTGAAAGTCATGGATATTTATAACATGATTCTCAATCCCATCAAGGAATACAAACATTTACTCAAACCACAATATTAGTACATATTCATGTAATGGTCCACCCATACCTTGAATAAAGAAAATAAAGTGATTATCAAGATCTAATTTTAACTTCTAATTATTCTTGGTGGAAATGGTAATAATATTTCTACTCATGTAATTATATGATTTTTACCAAAGCATATAAGGTAGGTGTATTACACATTAATAGTAAAAATATGGTGAGTGATGTTTAAATAGTGTGAGTATGGACATCTATAGTCAACCATATTCTAATAACCATTTTCCATCTTTTCACATTGTAGATTATGTTTAATAACTTTCACACATGGTTAGCCAAGTCTCACCATAATCAACCATTGTCAACTATGATATTCATGGTTGACTATTATTAACTATGATTCACTATATTTAACTATCAACATGATGGTCAACCATTGTTAACAATTGATGACTCTAACATGGTCAGTGGCCATCAACCACGGTTAGTCATGCTTAGCTATGGGCATCCTACGTTAACCATTCTTAATCATGATCATCCTTGGTCAACCATGGTGACCATAATAAAATTTTGAAAACTATGGTCAACCGATGCTCAACATGGCCAACCATGGCTAATATTGTTATGAAGGTCAATTCTTTGACACTATGATGAAAAAAACTATCATCACATTCTCACAAATGAACTAATTTCAAAATGAAGCTAACGTCACATTCTGAAGAAAAAAAACGTTGTGACTTAAAAAGATAGAACAAACTATCTACCATTGTAATGTGACAAATGTCGTATAAATGTTACATTACAATTCAATTTATCCAATCCCATAATGTAACATTATAAAAATAGTCAACAACATTTATTAATGTAGTTGACAATGCTTTACAGTGTTTATAATAAAAAATATTTAATGCTAAAACACAATTTCCTTTAATATTATTGATTAATGTGAATATTCAAACATAGTGAGCCAAATTAGTCAAACATGTCAAACAATTAATATTAATATTGGGGTTTGATAATTGGGTTTCAGTGCTAATTCAACCTCACTCACTTAGTTGAGTACTTACATGTTCTTACTTATATTAAAACCCTAACATTGGAACTCAATAATAAAATCCAATATTATAACCCTATCGTAAAACCCTAATACTTAAACCCCACTACTAAGACCCAAAATCAAAACCCTAATAACAAAACCAAATATTAAAACTCTTATATTAACACCCAATATTAAAAGCCTAATATTAAATGTCTACCATAAGCCTAATATTAAATGTCTATCATATATTAATGTAGTATCGTATTTATTAATGTGATTTCACATGTATGTATTTGCTATATACCTATCAACATATATTAATCGCATTTATTTAATCTAATTGTCCTAATCCCTATATTCCCAAATTACTTGGAAAAATTATCCATCAAGTGTCAATCCATGACCAAACTGAAAATTGACAATGAATTTTGTTTTTTTTTCAACCATCCATTTGTTATATAGTTATCATCATATATGCATATCCATTTATTAAACATTAAAGAGATATACAAAAGGGTTAAAGCAATAATTTATTGGAAAATCTTAATTGTTTTATGATAAATAATTTCCGCATGTAATAATGTAATATTTTTTACATAGTTTAATTATTTATAAAATATTATCTTTTGAAGAGTAATGAGTACATTCCACTATGCATAACTAAGTATAATGAGTAACTTCGTAGAAATGAGTACCACAATTTCACCTAGTAGAACCAATATTTTAAAAAATCTATAAGGATCAATATAAATATGAAGGCTTCGATCAACATTGCTTGGAACACAAATTATGAACCGTACCATTTAAGCCAAATTTCTTTGACGATAATAATAATGATAACAATGAAAACAACAATATAGTTACATAAATACATACATTAGTTATAATATAAGCTATAATATAAACATATTATGAATATAATAATAATAATAATTTTTAGATTAATAATTCACCTATTAATATTTCTGTTAATAATTATTACTTAATAATATTCAATTTAACACTCACATTTAATTTAACCAATTTATAAATTAAATTATTACTAATTTTATTAATAAATTAAAAACATTAATTCATCGAGTTCTTATACAATATATACTTTAGTACATAATCATTATATTAATATTTAATATTTAATAATTTATTAATATTTGATTTCATATATATATATATACATTACAGTAAGAGCTATTATATATATATATATATAATATATATATATAAATAGTATATATATTATATCTATATAACATCAATAAAGAGCTCGGATTAAGACTAATCACAATTCAAATAATTATATAAGTCTAGACATATTTATAATTTTTATAATATTAAGATATACAGTACACCTATGTTAACTATTTTGACCTATTGTTAACATGGACAATCATAGTTAACATGGGCATGGAAGTCAGCTTGAAAATTATGGTAAACACTAGTTACCAAGGGTATCATGATCTAGATAAGTAACCCATTATCAACATAATGAACTGTATTTAACCATATTGTATGACAATAACTTACCATTGATGCCTATCGTTAACCATACTTAAACTATATTTAAATCATGATCAACCATAGACAATCATATATAACCATAGAATCATGATCAATCATAAAAACAAAAATAATTATCCTTAAAAACTAAAAAAAAATCCAATTTGTAAAACATGGAAATTTTATCTAATTAATCCACTTATAAATCTATCAAAATGAAATATAAACCACAAAAAGTTTTTCTATGAAAAACATCATTTGATGAATGTAATTTGGGAAAAACTTGTAATCTCCATTTCTTGATTTTAATCTTAAAATTTCCACATCATTTAAATAATGTAATTTAAGAAAAACATATAAACTATGTTTCACGATTTTAATCTAAAAATTCCTTATAAACCTTGTTTCTAAAATTTCCTTATGAACTTTATTCTTCCCCATGTAATGAAAAAGAATGCAACTTCCCATGCAAGACCTATTAAAAGGAATGCAACATCAAATGCAACACTTGTTTTTAAATGTATGAGCCCAATGTAATGAAAACAATGCAACTTCCCATGCAAGACCCGTTAAAAGGAATGCAACTTCAAATGCAACACTTGTTTTCAAATGTATGAATAAAAAGGAGAGTTAAAATAAATATTAAAATAGTGAGAATT
>APFE031507831.1:184675-205962 GCA_000404065.3 Pinus taeda
TCGCCCATTTATTATACTTATAAATTTAGGGGGTGTTCTTAAAATTTTCCCTGGTCTTAATTTTCATTTTCTATTACCGAATACATATTTCGAATGAAGAAAATTCAAAGTCGACTTCAATTATTAGATGCTTGAGTGATTTATTTTTATGATGTTAATATGGTTGTATGAAAGAATGATCCAGCATGTCAACTTTTAACATATGACAAATAAAATTTCCTCGATAGATTTTTTTGTTGACAGGTGTAAATATGTGATCTTTTGGTGAAAGAGGGTTGGTTGGCTTTGGATTTGATGAAGGGAAAATATGCGAAGAAATATAAAAGCTTTAATCCATAAATAGTTGAATACGTGAAATATTTACAAAATATCTTGTTTTTTATTAAAAATAATATATAATATGCTAACTGCTGTATTCTATCATTAAAAAATAGGAATTGCTTTGGACGAAGATGGTCAGTCTTGCGTTAAGGCCAGCCTAGGTTTGACTGCATCTCTAAAAAAAATATAGAGAGAATTCTTACGTGCTAGGTTAAGGCCTTAATAGATTGCTATGGGCTGCAACGAAATATTTATTTTTCTCTCTTTTAATATTTAAAAAACTCCATTAGAACATTAAAATAAGAGGTGAAAGTACAAGCTGAATTCAAGGAAATGAAAATTTTATTTTGTTCACTTTTCCTATTTTAAATAATTCCATTGTAACATGAAAAATTGAGGGTGGAAGTGAAATTTTAATTTCAAGAAAGTTAGGGTCTATTGGCTTTCATAGTTACCCTTCTAACCACAAGCCTTCTCATTATTTAAAATTTCGCTGATATATTAACGTAGAATGTTACCTCCAAAACATTAAATTTATTTATAAATTTTCAAGTCAAACTTGACGTATGTGTTTCGGCAAAGAATAATAAAGACAAATTTCTTTAACCAAAACTTTTGTCATGGGGAAATTTGATTTGATAGGACATATTACATGGATCAATGTCAATTCAACAATTTTTTTCTAAGAAATATTATAGAATAAATGCAGTGCATGGGTTGCTAATTATTCATTTACATATACTATCAAAGTCCTACAGCACTCATCCATTTTGCTTTATGTTGACCTAAGTATAGATACCTTTAATAAAAAAACCATGTTCTTAAATTGGTCTAAAAGTTAAAATTTCTAGTTGATAGAGAGAGCATAATCATGTGTAATTACAGTAGGTTAACCACTTTAGATCAAATAAGAAGCTAAATTTTTAGCAATATAGAATCACTGCATATTTATGAAAATGCTTTATCCAATTGTTTTTTATTAGAAGGAGAACATAATAATAATATAATAATAATTAATTAATAATTAGGGTGATTATCATATATCTGAAAGGCCAGAAATCATATCATAATTTAGTTGTTAACCTAATAATAAAATGATTATTGGTTTTCATTTCTGAATGTGAATTAATTTTTTATTATTATTAAAATTATATATAAATTAATTAGTTAGTAATTTATGAGTAGCTATATGTACGTAACTATTTTAATTTTGTATATATAGAATATTAGTTTGAATTTATTTAAGAAATATATTTATTAAGTGTTTAGGTGTTAAATTTCTAAATTTTGAAAACTTTCAACTTGCCCATCTTTAAGGAAATATTTGAAAAAAATGGTTCTTATAAGGTGGTTATAAATTTCAATAATTATGGAGTTTCAAGTTGCACTATTTCATTTATTTAGTCTAATATTGAAGTATATAGGAACCAAGTAATGACAAAAGTGGATTGTTTTCCTAATCGATTTTCACATTAAAATAATGAATGAATGTTGTTGTTATTGTGATTGATACGTTTTTATTTTTTATTTATAGTACAGAAGGGAAGTTTTCCTTTGTTGTGAGTAAAGCTTTTTGTGTTTGGTATGGATCCTACTATTTGGAAATTTATCCCCTTTGAGATTATTGAGCTTTTGTTTCATTGGCTTCCTTTGTTCGTCTTGATGAAATTTAAGTTGGTTTGTAGACAATGTTGTGTTGTTTTGGAAAAACCACTTTTCCGTCTTGATGAAATTTAAGTTGGTTTGTAGACAATGTTGTGTTGTTTTGGAAAAACCACTTTTCCTTGTGGCTTGTGATTGATGTCGTGAGAAAAAAATAGATTTGTTTCTTTCTCCTCTTGTTTTGCCAATCCTTTATTCCTTGCATTATACCTTAACAATAGTGGTCTCTTGTCTACTATGTTCCCTTTTCTTCATTCTGCATACATAATTGAATGTACATTAAGATCAATGATTCTATTCAACGCACATGAAAATCATTTGCATACAAAAAAATTATTTCATTGTCATCCTTTTTATGAGGACATTTAGAAATGTTGGATTTCCTATTGTTGGGGATAAGGGATTCTTCTCCTGATTTCAAAAATAGAGTCCAAGAAAGTGCGAATGGGTGTTTTTGAAACATTTTTGTGAAAATATCGACTCACATTTTCTCATTTGTAGTAGTGTTGACAATGTCTGGAAAAGAATGGAGCTTCCATACGGTGGTGTAACTCCAGCAAAGGAGGCTATCTTCTTTAAATAAAAGCTTTATTGGGTAAATGAACAACCCTACTTATTGTTAGACTATCTAATAGTTAGAATTGGACAAAAATAATTGGGGTTATTCATTTTTTCTTATGATCAACATACAATGTTCGTCATTAGGTTTATACAAGAATCAAATTATTTGTGTTGTTAATAATGGTCACACATCTGTTGGGTCACTTGAAGAGATAGATATTTTTAAGTTGGTCGATTGTCGAAAGAGAAAAGTTTGGAATATTTTGAATATGATTGGGGACATAGATGGTTGTTTCTTGGATCTCTCTTTCGATATAAATAGTAAATATGCAAGTTACCTTCCTTTGTGCATAGTTGGAGAAAAAGTCGTTATGCTCAATTGGTCTTGACTACAGTTAAAGTTTTATGATTTATTGAGTGGTTTGTGGAAAAGCGATATTATTGATGGATTGTCTGTGCTTGAAGCATCATGATTCCATCTACAAACAATTGAAGATTTTGGTGATGTGATTGAAAATGGAAATATTTTTTCCTTGATTTGTTGTATATTATATTGTTGAGATACCTGCACCTCCTATGGTTGTATTCATGTAGCGTTTGAGGCATGAACATGCACTTTTTGGTATATTACGGAAGACTATATGTATGCTTAGTGTTTTTAAATATCTTTTTGAACATCATTGTAATTCACATTTTGAATTTATATTAAGGACATAACCTTATGTTGCTATCTAAAAATGGCGAAGGATTTTGGTTATGTCATTCAAAATGAAACGTATTGCTGATTATTCGAAATGCATACTTTATTCTTCACAGTGGCGCCACAGCATCAATTGAACAAAGATAAAAAACAAAACACTGGTATAGCGAGAATGGATATGGGAAAATCTCAGGCGGGGACTCAAATCCCTCCCCAGAAGTCGAGAGAGAACCGTTGGCGCAAACTGGATCGCTACTTTCACGGTTAGAACATGAGGAAGAGGTCCATAGAGAAACCCCTCTGCAAGACAAAACAAATGCACCCCTCAACCAGTTAGGAAGAAATAATGAGATACCAGAAAGAAATACAATGCACACAGAGGTACCCAAGGTAACCTCGAATACATGCAAACCCATAGCAGCTGAAAGGCCCAGAATAGTACTACCCAGTCACAGAATCAATGGGAGAATGTAGTATATGAGGGACCATGCTCTCATTGGAAAATTTATTGGATTCTGGCTAACAGAAAAAGCATTGCATGGATGGATCTCGGCCAAATGGAAACCCAAGGGTCACGTCACACTACAGCTAGGACCAAAGGGTTCTTTATAGTGATTTTTCTCTGCATCGAAGACAGGAACAGACTAATGGATGAAGGGCCATATTTTTTCAACTATGTTGGCCTCTATCTAAAGAAATGGGTAGCAAGATTCAACCCGGACAAGGAGGATATCAGCTGGGTGCTAGTGTGGATCAGGATGTACTCACTTCCAGAGGAATATTGGGATGAAGAATCGCTAAGAGATATAGGAAATGGGTTGGGGTAATACATAAAAGTTGCAGAAGAAACGAAGTTGCGCAAATACACATCCTACGCTTGCATCTGCGCCTTCATGCGCCTCGATAAGGCCCTACCCGATTCAGTAAGTCACTCTCACGATGACTATGAATGTACTCAACCATTGGATTATGAACATGCACCCTTTCATTGTCTCACATGCCATGCGCTTGGACATATCTTCAGGGACTTCCCACTGAATGCCAAGCCCCAATCCCCCAATCCATCTAACATGCAGACCCAAGACGGGTTCACCAATTTTTCTAACCGCACAAGATCACATAGAAAACCTTAGAATGGGAAAAAACCCCAACCAGAAGCTGCATCCTTCCCTTCTACCAAAAATAACTTCGAGATCCTAGCCAATACCTCTGAAGATCAGCCCCTGCACTCGAACTCAAGCCTCTCGCCCCTCTCGGCCTCTATCATCCCTCCTCCCTTTGGATCATCTTCCCTTTCTAGCCATCCAGAAAAGGACCTTCGGCCTCCTAAAGAAATCATTAAGTTGTCGAGTGGAAAGGCAAAGGATATGGAAGTGGATGCCCCCTCCATCCACACTATGAGTACAGCCACAGCCCCAGAAGACATGAACCAGCCACAGGTGATGGAGGAAGAACCATAAAGCTTCGACCTGGGAGGACTTGACATCCTAGAGCTCGAAGGAGCATGCAAAAAGATGGAGTTTGACAAGATTCGAGAGCACCAACTCAACACGCTAGAGGTTATCCTAACCAGGGCGTACCAGCAGCATTAGCTAGGCATCCAATCAGGTAGTTATTGGGATGGTAGTCTCACTCCAAAAGATTCCAAGAAGAGGGGGAGAAGAACCGACCTTCAATGAATAATTGCATTAGGGAAAATCCTGGTTGACTCATGAAGATATGCGAAGCTGACCAAGTATTACAAACCCACCACCAATAGTGAAAGATGAAGCTCACATCATGGAACGTAAGGGGGCTCAATAGCCTAGGGAAAAATACAATGATTAAGAACATGATAAAGCAAGAAATGCCACAAATTTTTTTCCTTCAGGAAACGAAGTGTAACAGTGACACTTTGAGAAACATATTTTCCAAAGCTTGGATAGGTAGTAGTTCAGTAGATGTGGATGCCTCTGTGGCATCTGGCGGACTCACTATTGGATGGAATTCGTAAGTGATAGTGCTCTCAGATATACATGCATCCCACCACATTATCCAAGCAACCTTTCATATTCTAGGTACTAACATTCACGGACATCTTACAAATTTCTACTTCCCTCGGGAAGCGGGCAAGAAAATGTCTTTACTAGACACGATAGAAGCTCTAAGTCTACACAGAATCCACCCCTATGGATTATTGGAGGAGACTTTATCATGATAACTAAATTAGAGGAGAATCAAGGAGGTCGAACCAGGATGGAGCAGGAAAATGAGCACTTCAAGGAGGTCATTCAAAACAATGCCTGAAAATGCGCACTTCAAGGAGTTCATTCAAAACAATGCGTTTATCGATTTTCAGTTTTGTAATGGAACACATACATAGTGTAATCGAAGGATTGGAAGGCATCAAATCACATCCAAGCTAGACTGATTCCTCCTATTTGATGACGCAGTCAAACTAGGAGGGGACATAGCAGCAGTAATTCTCCGATATGCAGGCTTTGACCACTACCCCATCGCCCTTCAGTGGCAAAGACTGGGTAATGCCAATAAAAGACGATTCTGCTTTGATGCGTTCTGGCTCACTCACTCCACATTCAAAGACTTCATAAAAAATACTTGGAACAACTTTCATCTGCCTGAAGGCTCCAAAATGTATCAGTTTCAACAAAAGCTCATGCACCTTAAAACTCATATCAAGCTCTCGAATCAAGAAACCTTTGGAAACATTTTTTAGGCACAACATAACCTAAATAGGGAAATGGAATAGCTCCAACAGAAAATAATCACAGAGGGACACAACGAAGAAAATTTGGAATAGGAGAAACACATTCACAATCAATTAGAGTAGAGGAGAAAGCACGAGGAAATATGATGGAAGCAAAAATCAAGGATCAGGTGGCTGAAGGAGGGGGAGAGAAACACTAAGTTCTTCCACAGAACAACAGTTCAGCAGATAATGCACAACACTATCCCTTTCATTCTGAATAAGGGAGGAAAAGGGTAGAAGAGCATGACGAGATCGAGAAAGAATTCACAAGGTACTTTCGACAGGTTCACCAAGAGCCCCAAAAAGACAGAAGGCCAGCCACTGAAAAAATCATCCGAAATGTGCCAAAAATCATTACTGAAGAACACAATAAGCTCCTTCTTCACCTTATTCAAGAAGAGGAAGTAGACACTGCAATGCATCAACTCAAGGAAGGAAAATACCCTGGCCTGGATGGATTCACAACCACCTTCTTCCATTCCTTTTGGGAATTGATCAAAGATGAAGTCTGGCAAGTAGTAGAGGAGTCGCGCACCCTGCACTAGCTTCTGTCCTCTCTCAATTCTACTTTTATTGCGCTCATTACAAAGGAAGAAAGAAACATTACCCCAGACAAGTTCTGACCAATTGCTCTATGCAATGTAATCTACAAGGTGATATCAAAGGTCATAGCCAATAGATTAAAGCTGATGTTGCCCCTGCTCATCTTGCCTGAACAATCCGGCTATGTGGAGGGAAGACAGATCCTGTACGACATCATCCTCTCGGACTAAGTCATACACTCTCTCAAGCACAACAAGTAAGCAGGTATGATACTCAAGGTGGTCTTGTCAAAAGCCTTTGATAAGCTAAATTGGATATACATAC
Organism: Pinus taeda; assembly: GCA_000404065.3. Lineage (NCBI taxonomy): Eukaryota > Viridiplantae > Streptophyta > Pinopsida > Pinales > Pinaceae > Pinus > Pinus taeda. Next base: position 191,536 of record APFE031507831.1, read on the forward strand.
AAAAAATGTTATTAGCTTTTGGTTTCTCTCCAATATGGGTACGATGGATCCATAGTCTTATATCTTCTACTTTCTTCTCCATCCTTGTCAATGGCATTCCATCTCACCCCTTTAGCCCCTCAAGAGGCATTTGACAGGGCGATCCTCTTTCGCCTTTCCTCTTCGTTCTCATGGCGAAACATTTAGGACGCCATATTACTCAGGCTCGCCTTTCCCAAAAAATTAAAGGCCTTTCCATCCATCACTCCCCTACTATAACCTATCCACAGTTTGTCGATGACAACATGCTGTTTGGGTACCCCTCTGTCCAAGAAGCTTCAATGTACAAATCCCTGCTTAATGACTTTACTGAGGCTTCAAGAACCAATATTAATAAATCCAAATCTCATATTTTTTTCTTTCACACTCCTCCTGTCATTCAGAGGGCCATCACTCATATTCTGGGTTTCTCCATCAACTCTCTCCCATCCAAATACCTTGGATTCCCTCTCATTGACTCGACTATCAAGCATACCTCTTGGCGCTTGCTTCTTGTGAAGCTTTACCAACGGCTCAACTCATGGACTCATAGATCTCTTAATATAGCCAGCAAACTAGTACTAATCAAGGTTGTTCTACAGGCAATGTCGTTCTATCTTTTTCAATCCTTGCAGCTCCTAAATGGGTGATAAAAAGAATAAGGAATTTACAGCACAACTTTCTTTGGGGAGCGAATTGCACAAACCACAAATGGGCTCTAGTTAAATGGACTACTGTATGCAAGCCCAAGGAACAAGAGGGCATTGGTCTGAGAGATCCCAGTCATAGTAATGCTATAATGTGTGCAAAAATCTAGTGGCAATGGTTATCCATCCCCAACAAACCATGGGCGGCCATCTGGATAGCTAAATATGCCAATCACAGGCCACAGGAGGATCTCATTAGACTAACGCCCAATGCAAAAGGCTCACTCATCTGGAATGCAACTAAACAACACTTTCTAATGATTCAACAACACAATTTTTGGGAAGTCTGAAATGGAAAAACAACATGTTTTTGGATGGATGCTTGGAACCAGCTGCCAAAGCTCAGTAGCCTTCTCAGTCAACTCCCAGGCCACTCAGGGGAAGAGCAGCATCAAGAAGAAATATTGAACTATTGGACTTAGGAAAGAGATCGAGGATATAGGAAGTGGCAGCAAAGCGAATCGATAATCAGTAGAGCTGATCACCGAAGCATCAAGGAACTCGAAGGGGAGCTCCAAAAACGCCGAGTGAGATACTCCGAGGACAAAGACAGCCTACGCTAGGGCTACTTACCAAAAGGAACTTTCACCACCACAGAAGCCTACAAGATCATAAGTTTGAATACATCGCCTCAAGACCCAATATGGGGGAGAATTTGGTCAGCTGGTAACTGGCCTAAAGTCTCACTTTTCCTATGGTTGGTGGGGCACCGAAAAATTCTAACATGAGATAAACTTAGTCGAAGAAATTACCATGGACCATCAATATGTGTTAATTGTAAACCGCAGGAGGAAACCCTTCAGCACCTTCTGGATTCCTGTACCCTGGCTAACCAGATGTGGGAGAAAGCCAGCTTTCGATGCCAAAGAAGATGTAGGGTATCCGAAGACATCACCGACTCAATTTGCCAATGGAACCAGAATCCATACAAAAGTGAAGTTCTCAATCAACTATGGAGATTAATACCAGGGCTCCTCACTTGGTGTATCTAGAAGGAAAGGAACAAGCGCATATACAAAGACCAAACAACCCCCATGGAGATCATCTCGAGCAACTTCTGTTTGAACCCCAAGAAGACATTAGTGCTCCGCACATGGATGCCAGATGATTTTCCTACTCTGGAAAATGAGAAGGCCATTTGGGAAAATTGGAATTTTCCACTCCAACAAGGAAAACCATCTCAAGCCCACTTAGAAAGCAGCAAAGAAAAAAAGGACACCTAGACTCCTCCTCCAAAGCACACTCTCAAGCTCAACTTTGATGGAGCATCAAAGGACAATCCCGAAAATTTTGGATATGGGGGAATATTCAGAAATCATGGAGGCTCGCCCCTCCTTATTTACTATGGCAACATAGGATGGGACACCAATAACTCAGCATAACTGAAGGGTCTATGGCAAGGACTTCTCCTTTCCAAACTCCATAACTTTCACCCCTTGGAAATTGAAGGTGAATCTCTCGTCCTCATCAACATGGCCAAGCAAATTCTCAATGGAACTCATGCTAGGAAAATTGCCAAAAGCTGGAGACTTGAAGCTAGATTGGAGGCCTTAGAACAATGGCTTCACAATAATTGAGCCATCATCTTCACTCATGTTAAACGGGAAGGAAATAAGGTTGCAAACCTCCTAGCCAACCTGGGGGTGGATTCTAATCACACTGTTATCACAGGGATGCTCGACATAATCCAAAACTATGATCATGCACAGGAATGCAAACTTCAGATTCAAAAGGAAGCTACTCCCCTAGATGTGGGTGATTGCAATGAGCAATAAGTTGACGTGACAGGGGCTGGGCAGGGCAGGATGCCACTTGCCTGATCAATACAAGAACAATGGAGTGGTTATGACACTCGGTGCACGGCACAATCACATGAATGGTTTACACGATACGCAGGGCCATCGGATCAGCTGGAACATTAGGTGTGCAGTGAGGGAGTTAAGTCTCACACGCACCAGCGTGCAGCAGAGAGAACAAGCCATCAAGGGTGCAGTAATGGGAGGAGACTCCAGGGACAAGCCTGGGAACTTCAAAATCAGAGAAAGGTCGAGGAAGATGGACATTGTGGTGACTCTGTCGCTCTGCCAGAATACCTTCGACCATGTAAAGAAATTTAGGGAGTATGAGGGGAATTGGATCTCGGCGCTGATGGTCTCGGCCTTCCCTGCGAGGCTGGACCCTCTCCTCCCTGAGTATCACTCAGGTATTTCAAATTGGCCCTCTCATTCACATCTCTTGGCAACTGATCTCTTTGTTTGGTCTTGGGTCTCGCACACGCACAGGGATTTGGCATAACAAAAGGAAAAGCCCAATCTTGGCAGAGGAGGCCCAACTAGCAGGCAACGTCGTAGCTGAGGTATTTCTCTATAGCTAGAATCCTGGACTTGGGCCACCATCAATTGCAGGATGCCTCGATTGAGGCCAAGACTGGGTAGCCGCAGGGGGCAACCCAGAAGAGCCCCAACAGAATCATCCTCCAGTGACTTGAATCATCCTCCGAGGCACGAGCTTCCTTCTCGTAGCAGAAGAGGAATATCTCATGCCTCTAACTCTTGGCTCGGACCTATCCCCACCTCTAGTTCTGCCATATTTACTTTTGACACTGCTTTAAACAGGCCCAAGATCACAACCTATTTTACAGTGGTTTTCTAGGAGGAAGGTCAAGGTGATGACTTAAGGATTCAAGTAGGAAATTCAAGGGAAATCCCGGACCCCTCTTCATCCTTTCAGCTGTCTGTGGAAAATACCCCTCAGTGGGATACAAATGAACAAGGGGGCAGAGCACACGAGACAATGATGGTAGATCTGGGTCCTATAGCTCAGAATGTGACTCAGCCAGAAGAACTTCCTGATATGGGCTGGTGTCGAATCATTGAAGAGCCTATAGATGAATAGCAATGCCACCCACGCTCCTTTTTCTGGTAGGATACCCCTCTCCACTGAGCACGGTTGTAAGGCGACTCGGCTTTGGATTTTTTGGTTTCTCTCAGTGCTTTTTTGAGTTTTTGAATTGTCTTATGTTTCAGAGATTGTTCCCATGCGTGGGAAACAAAATTAGACAATTTTCAAATGTGCTTGTTTTGGATAGAACTTCCTCCTGTAGGAGCAGAGTGCTTGACTTTGGTCATGATGTAAATTTACTATCTCCCTGTTAATATAATAGATATAGTTTTACGTAGAAAAAAAAAGATAATCTAGAAGACCTTGTGTATGTTTTTAAATCTTTTTTTAACATCATTATAATTTACGTTTTCAAGTTACATTCACGAGATGTGTATGGTAAATTTTGAATGCAGTTCATATTTCTTTGTTTTTAATTTCTAGAACTTGTCTTTGTGTCGATTATGTGTAAGGGGAACATATTTCCATGTGTTCCAAGTTTCTCATGGGAAACATAATTTCTCAAATATTTATTTTTGAAATTTTTTTAGTTTTTAGCTGTTTCAAGATTGAAGAGTAGGTATTAGTGTCAAACACAATTGTGAAATGACTTTTGAACTAAATTTTAATTTATCATAGAGATGTTGAGTGAAATAAAAAGAAAAAGTGGTGCAAAAAGACCTCACTCTGTTGGTACATGAAAACAATCAAATGAATACCAACGAGAGTGGTATCAGCAGAATAAGGAAGTCATTAAAGCATGCAGAAGAGTTGCATATCAATAAAAGAAAAGAGCTTTAGAAAATGATGAAGAAGGAGGAGATTTAAATCATAAGTGTAAAAATAGTAGTGGTTTTCTCTAGTGAAAATTTTGTTTTGATGGTCATTTCGCTAGATGTTCATCATCTGAAGACACTTATATTTTTGAACTTTTACTAACTTTTATCTTTTTTTCTTCAGAATATTGTGTTTCGAAAGAGGGTCTTCATATGAACAACACTGGTATATTTCGTGAAAACAATGAAAGAAATGTAGTTTCTAGAGTCAATGAGAACTGTAGAAATAAATAATTTCCTCAAATGGTTGAAAATTTGGGAGATTGTGTTGGCAAAGAGGGTCAGGCCTTTCTTGGTAGCTACTATATTTTTAATATAGCTACCCCTGCTAATTCAGTATGTAATGTGTCTGTTCCAATAATGTAGGGAGTTCATTTCTTTTCCTTTTGCATTTTTTTTGTCTCCATTTGAACTTTTTACTATTTTATTTTTTCCCTCATTATCTTTTTAGAATAGTGTCCAAATGATTACTAACCGCAAAATATATTTAGAAGCAGTAAACCTTTATTTCTTCATGAATGTGAGGGTTGACGACCAAATTGTCAAACTTAACAAAATGATGAAATATATTGTTTGACTAATCGTAAGTTTATAAACTTTGATTTGTATGTAGGAGAACATTTTTCTTTCATGTTTGTTTTCTCTGTTGTTGATTCCATATATCTTCTGAGATGTTTTATGTTTTGGAATATTGTTTTTACATAGGGATCCTTGATAGAGATAAGAGTCTTAGGGGCTATGGAAATGGTGCCAGAGATGTTATAATGGAAGATAGGGAATCTGATTCCTTGGAAGAAGCTGTCCCATATGATTTGTTTGGTGATAGTAATATTCATGCTAGAATGTTTGATGATTTGGGTCAGTCTATTGGAAAAGTTGGAACCAATATGTTTTGACGTAGCTCTATAGAGAATATTGTTGAAGCCAAAGAATGTGACTATATCTCTCCTCTTGGTGAAGGAGAGGTCCTTAATGCATATTTATTTTTAAATGTTTAGTGGTTGTCAATGTTAAATTTATATTATTTTACAAATTTCTTTCTTCATTTTTTTCACTGAATTCTGTTGAAGTGAATAGTGGTCGACAAAAAAATTTGCAAGTAATGCAAGAAATATCAGTTCCACAGTTTTCACATGTACAATGCAACAATGAAGAAAATGTAAATTGTTTTTGTTTCGTTAACAAATTTTATTTGTTTCGTACATATTTCATTCTTACAAAGGTTAGTTTCTTTCTTCCGAGTAGAATTTGGTCAAGTGGAATGAATGTAGAAGAATATGTAGTATACCTAGGGGGAATAATATGCGGTACAAAGGGAGGTACCCAATGGAATAATGTAATAATGGGATGGGCCATAGTAATATATAAGGTGGTTAACCCATATCATGTAAGGGACCACAAGTAGTTAGTAATAATGTAATGGGCCCATGGTATTAGATAGATGGTATTGAGGGAACCATGGTATTAACCCATGGTATTGTATGTATGAGGCCTATATGGAGGCTAGAGACTCCCCATTAAGAGATGTGAAGGAATATTGTATGAACAGGCATATGGCTTGTGGAGTACTCTCCTTCCTTAAGGAGTGAATGTATGGTGTTGCCCTACCTTAAAGGTTTTAATCATAAAGAATCATTTCTATCTATTTCTATCTTATTATTTTTGGGTTTATTTGCATTGTCTTATATTTGGATATCAGATCCATAACAAGTGGTATCAAAGCTATAACAAGTGGTATCAAAGTTATAACAAGTGGAATCCAAGCACCTTCTTGGGAAAAAGTGGAGAAATTGTTTTATTATTTTTTGTAGAAGCTTTCTGGGGTAGCAAGTTTACAGATCAAATGTATACATTTTGGGGTAAAATCTGCAAAATCTAATTCTGGATCTGGATTCTTTGTGAAAAAATACCAAAGCTCAAAAAACAAATCGGCCGAATTAGAGTTCGGATGAAGGAGATATCACTGATCTAAAAATCAATGGTGTTGCAGACATTTTTTGGGGCAAAGAATTTGAAAATTAGATCTATACGTTTTGCGGAAAAATCAGAAGAATCTAATTGCAGATCTGGGTTTTTGGTGACAAAATACCCAGTTTGAAAAAAAATTGGTTGAATCTGAGTCTGGATGAAGGAGATCTCCTTGATTTAAAAATTATTTTTGTTACAACATTTTTGTGGGCAATGCCTTTGCGACGCAAATCTGAATGTTTTGGTGTAAAATATATAGAATATAATTTCATATCTAGATTATTTGTGAAAAATACCCAAATTAAAAAAAAAAATCAGTTGAATCGAACTTCGGATGAGGGAGATCTCGCTAATTTAAAATCAGCTATTTTTCAACAATTTGTTGTGACAGTGGGATAGTGGTAGTGCCAATAGGAAATTCCAGTGCCTAGATCAGGATTTCTACAACATGAGAAGACACAGAATGGTTGTTCCATTTCCGAAAACAAGTCATAATAGGGATTCTGATCAATATTGACTAAACTACGGCCACTTTAAATTTTCGCCAAGTAAGTGATTTTTTTTCGCGTTGTCTAGCAAGATGTTTTTTTACAGGAAAATATGATAGCCCTACTATTGAAAAGTTCATACAGAATGAAAAGATCACATATGGGAAACAATGGAAAATTTTATTATCGCTTGGTTTCCAAGATGAGGCTTACAGATGGTGCAAATCACTTTACAAAATGCAGTTGTCTGAACTTTCGGATAAAGAATTTGAAAAACTCCTTTTGGACAAATGGTCTCAGGCTAGAAAAGAAAATAAGGGTAAACATGTGGGGTTATTTCCTACTGGTATATCCTTATTGTAGGTTCATGGATTGATTCAAAAGGAGAAAATCATTGTGTCTATAAATCTATGTTGCAAGCAAAATCTCATAAATGTCAACTTGGCAAAAGAATTACAAGTGCAAGCAAAACACATTGAAAACACGTAGGTTAATATTGAGGATGTGCAAGTTATAAATATTTGAAGCTTTCAATGGATAAGTATGTCTTGCATTGTGATTTTTACACTTCATATATGGATAACATGGTTGTTGTTTTAGGATATCCTTGAAAGAAATATATGGGTACTGTCAATATTAATGTGTAGAAGAAATTCCTGAAGCTTTGGTATAAAAAGAGGAAAAGCACATTGCAAGATATTTCCATTAAGACCCAAGTAGAGACTATGGAGGAAAAAGCACAAAGTTCTAATGGCACTTATACATCAGATGATGAGCCTTTAATGATCAACAATCAAACACAAATAGAGGTTGAAGCAGAAAGGTTACAGGTACTCATACATCAGAGGAGGACTCAGTGGTTGAAGTAATATTGGAAGATAAGAAACAACAGCAGGCACCACACATGTACCAGATACCAATCAGGCTCCATTCGGTGGTGAATTAAAGAAAGACACATCATTGGCTAACACTTCAGCAAATCACCACCCACATGAACCTGTAAGAAAACAACCAACAAGATGGCAATGAATTAACCACAAGGACAACAACCCCCACATGACAAACAGAGAGGAGTGAAGATCCGCCTACTACAGATCAACATAGAAGAGCTGTCAAGGTCAACTTCCATCTCAAGCAAGTGAGGTACCAGCGAGATCGAGGGTTCACGTTTCTCTTGGATGGCTAGATGCACATACATGGTACCAATGGACTACTCTTTTGAGTAGATCTTATTATTTGTGTTCCTCCCATGTTTTAGGGACAAAACATGTTAAGGGGGGTGGAATGTAGTATACCTAGCAGGGATAATATGGGGTACAAAGGGAGGTACCCAATGGAATAATGTAATAATGGGATGGGCGATACTGATAAATAAGGTGGATAACATGTATCATGTAAGGGACCACAAGCAGTTAGTAATAATGTAATGGGCCCATGGTATTAGATAGATGGTACTAAGGGAACCATGGTATTGATCCATGGTATTGTATGTATGAGGCCTATATAGAGGCTATAGACTCCCCATTGAGAGATGTGAAGGATTATTGTATGAATAGGCATATGGCTTGTGGAGTGCTTTCCTTCCTTAAGGAGTGAATGTATGGTGTTTCCCTACCTTAAGGGTTTTAATAAATAAAGAATCATTTCTATCTATTTCTATCTTATTATTTCTGGGTTTATTTGCATTGTCTTATATTTGCATATCAGATCCATAACAAGTGGTATCAGAGCTATAATAGAATATTTTACCATTATGTTATAGAAAGAAATGATAAAACTACTACTCCAGTTCCACTAGTTGTTTCACATCATTGCCAATCTAGAATGATGTTTCATAGTGAAAATGAAAATGTTCCCTATCATTTCAGTGAAAAATGGTTGATGTGAATCAAACATTTCGGTCGTGGGTTAATAGTTTGTCTGTTGTGGATATGTGCGATGTATGTAATGAATGTTATGTTAGTATACAAGTTGTGAGATTTCACAAGGGGCTGATTTCTAAAAGATGTAAGTATGAGAAAGATTGTCATCACTTTTCTAATTTTAACAACATGGATCCAGGTGAGAAACCTAAGGTTCTAAGTTTTTTTACAGAAGTTGAAGAGATGCTAATAGCGCTATAAATCCAATATTATAAATGGCACATTCTCATTGTGGTAAATATGAATATAGCAGCCACACGATATGTTTTCCACAATACATTTTTTCAATTGCAAAGAAGCTTCCACGACATGTTGAAGAAATTTATTTTTTATTCTAAGAAGGCAAGGTCTTCAGTCTAAATACTATGAATTCTTTATGAAGAGACAATGTGTGATGGATCCATTTAGTTATAAAATTCAAATGGAAAAGTACTACAGTGAGGTCAAAATTGACATGAATTCAGTTGCTTCTTTGCTGGAAAGACTTACTGATGTCTCTAGCAGGTTACAATATGTTGATATTCATGTAGATGATATACCTAGGATGGATGGATATATTGAAATAGACGAGGCTAATTTATTGCATTGTCACCTGTAATCTTTTATTTTTTCGCTTGCCCAATGAATCTCAGGAAGTTGATCGAATCAAAATATTTATTGAGAATGCAAATAAAACATCTATTGAACCAATAGATTGGGAAGTGATTGGTACATCTCTAATTAATGAATATAATACTGAAGGACTTCTAGATATGAAGTTCCCCACTTTGTTCCCTAAAGGTGATGTTGATTGGTTTCATTCTCAAATTTGTGATGTTGAGATGCATGAATATGGTTTGAATGTATTGAAGTTTTGCGATCAAATATTTGGAAGCCATCCTTGGTTTCGATACTTCTTGTTGAATATGATTATGTGGCATCGTAGTTAGGGAACAAATTCATTTTTTTTAGGAGAAATATGCATGGAGATGTACTTGCAACTGTTTAGGAGTTGCATCAACAACTTTATGATTTTCCAAGTAATAAGGTGGCTGAAAAATTAATTCATTTTGGATCTTGTCTTAGGGTTCTGAGAGCTTATTGGAAAAAGTGTCATTCTGAATTAATTGATATGATCAAGAAGTTGGGTTGCCCTAATTTTTTTTTGCATTGAGTGTGGGTGACACAAAGTGGCTTGATTTCATAGTGTTATGCCTTCAACCAGAGATTGTTATCGACAAAGTGAGCATGTGAGAAAGATTCAAAATTTTATTTGGTATCTAGAGATAACTGCTACATACATGCACCAAAAATTCAATATCTTCAATGACATAGTCTTGTAGATATACCTTGGTGCTAGAAACTTTTGGTATAGGTTTGTTGTTATTCCTTTTCAATAATTTTATAATTATTTGAAGGAAAATGTATGTTGTTATCATTTCTTATTATATGTTAAATGTTTTTAGGTACAACTAGTAACATAGAGGTTTCACCCACATCCACATTTTTTTTGGTTGCCTAAAGCACAATATATGGAAACATTATATTGGTCCAATGTGACTATTGTTGGTGTAAGAAGGTGGTACTTTGAGAAATTGTGACAGCATGGAATCTGCATGACATGCATTATTGAAATGTCATGATCCCTCAAACATTAAATGATGATCCATGTCTTTTGAACACTCAATAATTTTTTTCTAGCAATCATGAAGAAGATTATGAGCACTTAGTTAGCTATGTGTAGAGGCATAAAAAATGCAATGTTGATTCTTGCTTACGTAAAAAAGATTTTGTTCTTTCATTTCACTATCATGCTCCATGGGAGGTTCGTGTGTAGTCAACATTGACGGTGCATGAAAAAGGGAGAAAAAAGTATGAACCAGCACAAAATGATGACTATTCAAATGTTCACAATGTTGATGTTTTAACAATGTGGCAAGAAAATGTTTATTGTCAACCAATTCTTTGTCAACATCAAATTTTGGACTATATTGTGAAATATCCTTCAAACAAAGAGAGGAGATCATAAATTGATCACGAAATGTTGACTAGAGTTGCTCGTGGGAGTGGGCCTAAGGCTCCTATATTATTTGCATATAAAAGTTCCTTGCTAAGATGCTTGTTGAGCGTGATGTTGGAGCTCAAGAGACGTGCCATTTGTTGCTAAATGTTGGAGTCATAAATTTTTGTCCTTGAATGTTGGTAAGAAAGTGTACCAAAGGGTTTTGCTACATTCTGATGAATTATTCTAAAATTAGTTGCTCCAAGTTGTGTAAACATTTCAGACCTTGCTAATCTTTGTAGAAGGGACTTTTATTTTTATTATAATTGGTAGGAAATAATGGTCTCAAATGATTTCTTAGAAGAAGAGGTAAATTATGTTAAATATGCACAATATGCAAGTGTTTTTAATGTTGGGTTTGTTAGGGACACATATTTTCTGCCTTCCTCTCAATCATAAAAATATCTGGCTTCTTTCGACATTATTTTTCGACACTTTGCTAATCATGAAAATGATGGTGCTTTAAAAATGATTATTCTAGATATCGTTGGAACAAGGAAGTATTCTCTCATTTTTTGTATTTTTCAGGCTATTTATAGTGCAACAACGAGTTGAAAAAGTCCTATGTAATTTCTTGCTCCAAGTGGTATTGTTTTTTTTAACATACATGGGAAAACAATACATTTCGGTTTCAAAATTCCTATAAAAGATATGTAGCCACTATGTGGGTAGGCTTTGGCAGTGCTCCAAGAAGAAATGAGGCACATTTCATATATATTGATTGATGAGAGGAGCTTTATAGGTCCAAGGCTATTGATAAAAATAGATTCTCGTTTGTGAGAAGTCTTTCCTAAAAATGGGGATTTTCCTTTTGCTGGTAGGTCCATCATTCTTGTGGGTATCCTTGCCCAGATGCCTCCTATTAATGATAAACCTATGTATTCACATATAATAATTGCAAAATTTATGTGACAAAGCTTCAACATTGTAGTGGCTCTCAACAAAATTTATAGGCAACAAGGACATGATCTTTGACAAGCACCTTTTCACAATATGTTAGCCAACATTAGAAAAGCAAATCCTTGTTTTACTAATTGGGATGGTCTTATGACTCGCGTTGATAGTTTCTTGGATTGACAAGAAATGATTTTGTTTGATTCTTGTGTTCACTTATTTGCGGTGAATAATCTCATGAATTTGCACATTTAAAAAATGCTTAAAGCATTAAATTCTCCTATTGCAAGATGTATTACAGAAAGGAGTAGAAGAACAAAAATAAGTGATAGTGATTAGGATATGTTCGAGTGTGAAGTAATTCTATGTTCGGGAGAGCATGTGATGTTAATCTGTAATTTGTGGGTTAAAGTTGTTCTGGTTAATGGTGCACTTGGATATATTGAAAATATTTTCTTTACACATGGTCCAAAGCCACCAAAACTTCCACAATCTATTACAGTTATGTTTGAAAAGTATTGTGGTGTTCCATTTGATCAGGATTATCCAATTCTTGTATCGATTCCCCCTATTCCTAGGGGGAATATGAGGGAAATGCCTTAGAAAATTCTGTGGGTGTTGACAATATGAAAATCACAGGGGATGACTTTGTAACGATTCATTATAGATATTGGACATAGAGAGAGGCACCGTATAACATTTACAACTATATCAAGAGTGAAACCAATAGATACTTTGCAGATTTCACTTCCATTTTCTTTTAAACGTTATGAAAAAATGAAAGATAGTGCATATGTTACACTTAGAAAGAAAGAGGAGTTATTAAATTCAGTATAATTTTTTGGGCATTTATCTTGAATACAGTTTACTATTCATGAATTTCCTTTTGTAATTTTTCTTCATGATTCCAATTATTTGTATGCATGTGTTTAAGAAAAAAGAAGATTACCTCTTTATTTTTTATTACCTTTTGCAATTATTTGTATGCATCTTCATAAGTTCTTTGTTTTCTTCTTTGTTGATTTTAGTAAAATTGTTGGTTATTGAAGTAAGTAAATTGACTATTTCAGAGCAATTGTTGTTTGATTTCTTTAACTGTAGTTATTTCCATTATTTTATCTCATTCTTTTGAATCCTTTTATATTTGTGTTTGAATATGAAATAAATAAAATCATAAATCACTAGTTTTGTTTCTATTAATTTGTTTCCTTTGAATATACTGATTGTAATTGTATCTTATTGTCAACGATTCACAGATATGGAGAACAATGATGCTAACTGTTACATCAAAGAAATTAATTCTATTACAAAAATCATTACTTTTGTTACCTTGTTCATGCAAAAACTGATAGAAGACATGGCTTCAATCCTATTTTTTTCCATGAGCATATCTGTGTTTTGAGTGGAATGAAATCAAATATCCACACTTTATATCATTTGCACCAAAGAGAATCAGGGATGAAACGAGAAGGGACTAGCTTGAAAGAATAAAGTATCGTGATCATTATCATATTGATTTGAATTGGTGTTTCTTTTTCCACTACTCTGAGTGTGTTCTGGAAGAGGCTACTATCAAATAATTATGTTGTAGTCTAGTGTTGAGGCTTGAAATTTGTTGTGGAATGCGTTGTTAATGTTAGTGTTATTTCCTTCAATGTTACTAAACTTTGCATTGTTTCCAATGGTCTTGTAATGTTTACAATTTCATCTCATTTTCTTTTTTGCATTGCGACAAAGATTGTCAGAACCATCCTTTATTAACTATGGTGAATGCTTGTTAGGGGTTCACAACAATCATTGTTGACGTGGAAAATTATGTTCTCTTCAATGCATTTAATTTTTCATATGCTTATACTTACTCTTAGTTGTTTGTATTTCTATTGTTTTTTTTATTTTCTAAGATTACTTTCATGTAATTATATTAAACTTTTAGTTTTTTTAATTTATATTGTTTTTATTCTTTTAATTATATTACATTGAATTCCAAATTAATAATATTTTCCATCTTAAGAAATAGTAATTATATTCATAATGTGAATTACCAACTTTTATTCTATTTAATTAACAACATTATTTTACCATTTTTTCATTACCAACATTATTTTAGAAAATTTCCGACATTGGTTATGCATATTTTTTTCTATTTCTATTTAGGTTATCAATTTTATAATTAATAATTATATAATATATAAAGATATTAATTATTTTTATTTTAAATTTTAAATGATTTGAAATCACTAAGTCAAGATGCTTTTTTTTAAGTGTAATATGGGGATTGTTTGTGGGACAAGTGACCCACCTTTGACCACTAAGTCTACTAAGGCATACATCCTCTATCCCGCTCTAGTTTTGAAGTGTGACTTCTTAGGAAAAAAACATATGCTCTTGACACTTGCGCTAATTTTACGTATGACAATAATAACTTGGAGGAAGTGTATTCTTACAAGTACCTAGGAATTGATATCCATCACAAGCTCAACTGGAACCATAGCATTGAGAAAAGGATCAATGGGGGATGGAAAGCTTATTTCGGTCTTGAAAATAACTGCAAAACAGCAAACCTCGTAATGTGGGATAAAAAGAAGTTCCTCTTTAAAACTTTAGTCACTCCTGTTATCTTATATGGCTGTGAAGTTTGGGGCTGCAACATCTCCAGAGAATCATGGAGGAAGA
>APFE031507849.1:0-13993 GCA_000404065.3 Pinus taeda
AGAAGCCTACCAGGAAAAGAGTTGATCCACAAACTATTCATGTTATTGGACATTTAGCTGGCCTTATGACAAACACCATTTCAATGGAAAATTATGTTGATCCTGGTATTCCCAGAGTCACTACAATCATTAACAACATACATATTCCAAACAGCTTAATTGACCTTGGGGCCGCAATAAATGTGATGACTCTTGAAACAATGAAAACACTCCATCTCACAAACTTGCAACACACAACAATTGTTCTAGAACTCGCTGATAGGTCTAAAGTGATTCCTGAAGGGATTTTGGAGGACATAATTGTTTCACTAGACTCTTGGGAGTTCTAGTGGACTTTTTAGTTGTTCAGCCAAAATCCAATTTAGGAGGACACCCTATCATCCTTGGTAGACCATGGTTAGCAATTGCTCATGCATTCATAGGATATAGATCGGGTAATATGATCATTTCACAAGGAACTGAAAGAAAACAACTCACTCTTTACCCATCAGCACAATCACCAGCAGTAGCAGACAATTTATGGCTTGATGATAAATACAATGATAAGGCATAAGTTCAATCTATTTTCAGCATCAACCAAATCTATGATTTTCAAGAACATAATAATGATGATTTGGTAGAATTGTTCCTTTCTCAACCTGATATTTTCAAAGAATTGAGAAATGACCAATACCATGCTGCAAATGAACTTTTGGAACAAAATTTTCAGGAAACATGCACCATTCATTCCTTGCAAACAACATTTCAAAATATTTTTCCTATCCAATCTATCACAAACACACAAAGAAAGACCATATAGATTAGCCCAGGAAAAAATTTGAATATTGGCACTCACCTAGACTCATCTCAGGAGGAAAAATTGATTCAATTATTGAGAAAATACCAGAAAGCATTTGCTTGGGACTACACTGATATGCACGGAATTCACCCTGAAACATGCACTCACCATATTTATACGGATAGTAATATCAAGCCAGTTAGGCAACCACAAAGACGAATGAATCCCATGCTTTAGGATATTGTTAGAGAGGAATTACAGAAACTGTTGAAAGTCAATTTTATCTATCCTATCTCTGACAGTCAACGGGTATCCCCATTGGTAGTAGTGCCCAAGAAAAATGGTAAGTGGAGGATTTGTGTTGATTACAGACAATTGAACAAAGCAACCCTCAAAGATTATTTCCCACTACCATTTATTGACCAAGTGCTAGACACATTAGCTGGGAAATCATCATTCTCTTTTCTTGATGGTTTCAGTGGCTATAACCATATCAGGATAGCCTTAGAGGACCAGGACAAATCCACTTTTACTTGTCCTTGGGGCACTTATACTTATAATGTTTTACCATTTGGACTTTGCAGTGCTCCAGCTACATTTCAGAGAGCTGTATTAGCTATTTTTGTTGATTTAGTTCATGATTGTGTTAAAGTTTACATGGATGATTTTTCAATGTATGGTAATTCATTTGAGCATGCATTAGAGAATCTTGAAAAAGTTTTGAAGAGATGTATTGAAGCTAATCTGTCCCTGAGCAATGAAAAGTGTTTTATGATGTTAAATGAAGGGATAGTATTAGGACACTATATTTCTTCTCAAGGCATTAAATTTGATCCATCAAAGATCCAGATCATTGTCAATTTGCCAATTCCGAAGACTCAAAAAGAGGTAATAAGTTTTCTTGGGTATGCAAGCTATTACAGAAGGTTTATTGAACATTTTAGTAAAATAGCTTTACCTTTGTTTAAGCTTTTAGCAAGAGATACACCTTTCAACTGGAATGATAATTGTCAGCAAGCATTTGAAACACTCAAAGAAAAGTTATCAACCACACCATTCTTACAAGGACCTAACTGGAACCTACCATTTCACATCTTTATAGATGCATCTGATATTGCAGTGGGTGCCTCATTAGGCCAAAAAGAGGAGTCTTTTCATTATGCCATCTATTTCATTAGTAAAAATCTAACACCTGCAGAATTAAACTACACAGTCACTGAAAAAGAAATGCTTTCAATTATACATGCTGTGAATAAATTCCGACATTATATAACTGGTTATGAGGTTTTTGTACATACTGACCATTCTGCCATTAAGTATTTAATGAATAAACCAATAACTAATGGCAGAGTTACCAGATGGTTGTTATTATTACAGGAATTTAATATCACAATGTTAGATAGACCAGGTAAGGAGAATCAGGTGGTAGATTTTCTTTCTAGATTGCAAAGTCCAGGTGAGGTTGTTCTGGTTGAAGATTCTTTTCCAGATGAAAATTTATTTGCAATTTCAATAGTAAATCCTTCGTATGCTGACTTGGCCAACTATTTGTCCACAGGAAGAACACCTCCATATTTTACTCCAAAGGAAAAGAAGAGGCTAATCAAACAAAGTGCTCGATACTCATGGGTTAATGGAGATTTATTTTACACTGGTTATAATATGATTATTAGATGATATGTAAGAAATGATGAAATAATTGATATTTTAGAATCTTGCCATGATGAACTGTGTGGTGGGAATTTTGCAGCTAAAAGAATAGCATTCAAGATTCTTAGTCTTGGATACTATTGGCCATCTATTTTTAAGGATTCCAAGAAGTATGTGAAGAGTTGTGATAGCTGTCAAAGAATGGGCATGCCAACAGCTACAGATGAAATGCCACTTCAGCCTCAAGTACACTTAGAGCCATTTGAAAAATGGGATCTAGATTTCATAAGACCCATCAATCCAACTTCCAAAGGTAAAAAGTACATCCTAGTATGTACTGATTACGTGACAAAATAGGTTGAAGCCAAAGCACTAGTCCGGGCAATTGAACAAACATTGGTAAACTTCCTTTTTGAAGATATTTTTGTAAGGTATGGAGTACCAAGGGAGATAGTGACAGATCAAGGTACTCAATTTACTTCAAAGCTAGTTAAAGACATCACAGAAAAATATCAAATCAAGCACAGAAAAAGTACACCTTACCATCCACATGCCAATGGCCAAGTGGAATCAACAAATAAAAAATTGGAAGGAATTATCACTAAGACCGGAGCAATGAACAGAAATAATTGGGAAGAGAAGCTCAAAGATGCACTCTAGGCTTATAGAATCACCTGGAAGAACACTACAAGATTTACATCATATCAGTTGGTGTATGGAAAAGAGGTAATGCTTCCTATTGAATTTCAAATACATACTTATAATATGGTTGCAGATTTAGGAATTGATCTCAATGAAGCCCAACAAGAGAGAATCCAGCAATTGAACCAGCTGGATTAAATGAGGCAGCAAGCAGGGGAGACAACACTCCTAATGCAGAAACAAAGGAAGCAGTGGCATGATGCACACATCAAAAAGAAGCAGTTCAAAGAAGGAGACTGGGCTTTACTCTTTGACTCTAAATTCAGATATCATAAAGCCAAATTTATCACACATTGGATGGGCCCATATGAAATAGTTCAAGTTTATGAAAATGGATCAATCAAGCTTACTACCATTGATGGAGAGGGGGAAGGCCACCCCTTTCTTGTCAATGGCCATTAGGTTGAACTCTATCATTAAGCCATCACCATGGAGATTTCTTGCAAAATGTATTTCAGTTAAGGGAGATTGAGTATTGAGCCTTCAGCTGTGATATCTCTACTTAGTTCATTTCCATTTCAATTTTAAAAAAAAAAAATAAATTAAAATATATATCTATATATATAGAGAGAGAGAGAGAAATTAAAAATATATATATATAATAATGGTTTATATGTGAAAACCAGACTCTAGCACATTCTAACCCAGAATTCTTACTTGAAAACCAATTCTTTGGCTAGTAAGAATTCCTTGTTCTATTCATTTACTGTTTGGTTCATCCCTTCAATAATGACTTGAGGACAAGTCAAAGCTTTAGTGGGGGAGAAGCATCAGCATTTTTTTTTCCTTATGTCATCTCCTCATTGTAAATTTTCAAAGTGTTTGTTTCAGCACTTGAGTATTTCAATAAAGAAGATGTGTTTGTCTTTGTTCTAATCAGAGAGACCTGTTCAAGCAATATGCAGTGGGACCTGTTCAGAAGACTATGTACCAGCATCAATATTAGAGGGACCTGTTCAACAAACATTAAAGGGACTGGTTAAAGACTGCTACATCAGGCTACTTCAACAAAGTTTCAACAGAGTTTCAAAGGTTGCTTATCATCAAGGCTACATCAACACCAAATATCAAGGAAGCTGCACCCACATAGTTTTTTAGATTTCAAAGAAGCTACAAAAACATTCTTCAGATCTCAAAGGGACCTGTTATATCAAATTTCATCTCAGAAGGGACCTGTTATGGTTAGTGAAGATTAGTCATATCTTGACAATAAAGATTAGTCCTACCAATGTGTGCCAACTCAACTCTTGGTCAACCAATAAAGTGTAATGTATTGTTGTAATTTTTATTTTTAACATTTAAAATTCTTGAATTATTTTAGTGTTAAATATGATGATTATGATTGCTTATGATCAAGTTCAAAAACACCCCTATACCCATCACCCTTGTAACATTCCTAAATACTATCATTTCCCAACACACTTTAGATTATCGCCATATTCCTCCTACAATTTTTAAATCTTCTCCTACACCACCCTTCAAACCTTGTCATTAACTCCTCATTCTTGAATCGGCCATCAAACCTTATCATTGATCCATCATCTTCCTAATCGGCCAAGTACCAACAAGTAATGGACAAGTGGTGAATCATTGGAGAGCCAAGTGTTAAATGATTTCATCCATTTTTTTGAATCGGCCAAGTTATAAAACGATTGTTTGACCCAAGTCGACTCATGCAACAACTATCCGTTATCATCACTTCAACGCTCCTTATATGTCTACGACGTTCTCATGATTGTACCTATGCAAACCAGTACAACTATTCCATCTTTGTGATATGAATGCGCTCTGCATTATCATTATAGTAAATTGGGTAAGGTCGGTTGTTAAGTTTCATTTCATAACACTCAGTTCGTAAAAGGCCGTTACCATACTGTCAATTCAAACTCTGTGATTTCAAAGAAGGCCGAGAACAGCAGGCGCTACAAAGGGAGAGCATAGTAATTAGGTTCACCATGAGTTTCTACCCCCGCCAAATCTAAGGACATTAATCCGGTCGCTGCCCAAGCCATTGAAGAAGGAGACCCTGAGAACAGAGGGTGGTACCAGGTCAGTTGAGTGGAGCACAAAACAGAGGTAACAAATCAAGAGACCATTGTTGAATTATTAAGCATAAACAAAAAGGGTTACGACAGGAGTTTCTTTTTCAAAATGGCCAATAAAGCAGAGCCTAAGACATTTGATAGTTCCCAATATCATGATGACTGTATTACAATTTTAAGGGAAAAGAAATGGTTATCCTTCGTATAGAAGTTTAATGGGAACAATGAAGAAGTAACCAAGCAGTTTGCATTTACATTTAATGGAGAGAAAGCATTGATAGGCAACTTCTCTTTTAGAATTTCAGAGGATACCATAGCACAAACCTTGGGAATCAGTCCAGAAGGAGAAAAATATTTCAAAACAAAACAATTTAAGGAAAAATCATGGACTCAAGTCATGTATAGGTCAAGGGTTTCCTCTGTCAACTGGAAAAAGGATGTCCCTAGAAGCTGGCTGATGCACCCATGGGATGAAATGGTGTACATTATTCAGAAATTTGTTACGTGTGAAGGTTGTTACAACATAGTCTATCTATATCACAGCAAACTCCTGTTGCACTTAAAAGGGAAATGCACCACTAGTCTACCCTATTTCCTCTTACAGAGTTTGACTAAGATGTCGAGAACTATTCAGAAACAAAAGGGTAATGAGGATAAAAGCTTGTATTATTTTGGGTTGATTAAAATTCTAATTGAATTTGAAGTGCAGAGGAGGGGAAAAACATGGAAAGAATTTTTGGTTGCTAATCAAATCAAAGATGGAGAAGATGAACAGGAATAGCAAGAGCGCTCAGAGTTTATGCTTGATATTGATGAGGAAATCCCTGTGCGCAAGTCAAGCAATGTTCCTCCACACATCAGCAGTGTAAGGACAAGAAAGATGAGGCAAGAAGCTACCCAGAAAATTGAGCAAGACAAAATTTTCACTACATATACAAGAAGATCAAGGAGAATACAAAAGACCCAAACACAAGATGATCAACCAAAGTCAAATGCAAATGCACCAATGGACATTGGGAGCAGTGCTCATTCACAACCAGAACCGGAAGCCAAAATGGAAGTTGAGAGTAACAATAGACAAGGGAAGGAGTCAGCACCTGCAAACAAGAAACAAAGGAGGTTAGAAAAACAAATTGAAAAGCTAAAAGAAGAATTGATGGAGGCCAACATGCTAGAGAAGGTCATGAAGAAGGAGAATGAAATGTTGAGAGCTCGGAGCAAGAAGACTTAGTAGAAAAATGAGAAGCTGAAGGAGAAAATCAAAGAACTCAAGACTGAACAAACCGACATTTGCAAGTGGGCAACAAAATGGTATACTCAAAAGAAAGCTCTCAAAGAAAAATACAAGAATTTGAAACATGAGCTCCACATTTAGAAGAATTCCCAAGCTCAGAAGAATATAGATGCATTGTTACAAGTGGCAGAGGCACAAGCAGGAACAGAGTATAAAGGGAGCACATCAGGATTAGCATGAGGACATGCTAAATCATTGAGCTTGGGGGAGATGTTGGTACCATTTCATTGCCATCCTTTTCTTCTAGAAACCCATCATTTTTCTATCTATTTCTCCCATAAACCCCTCATATTCCATTGAAATTGATTAATCAAAGCATTATAGTTCTTAATTTACATTAAATTTAATTTGTGAATTTTTATGTTAAAAAATAGAAATTTTCAACAAAAATTACACGATGTCATGACTTCCTGTAAATGCTTTACGATGTGACACGTGGCATGGCAGGAAACTCAAAAAAAGGATAGGAACGTGATCTGGAATGTACATACATGGTGAAAGGTCTATTCAACAACGAATCTAGAGCTCTTGGATACATGGTCAATGCTGGTCAAACCCAACCTTTTTGGTCACAAAGGCAGCAAAAAGCCAGAGTTTCCCAAACTATTTTCGTTTTTCTTTGGAAATCAGTTAAGATTAGAAAATACAAAAATCACTCTTTTTGTAAAAGAAAAAACATCTGCATAATGTATGTACATTCAATTATAGAGAGAAAGTTAGTGAATATAGGATAGGAGACAAGCAGATAAAAGACTGTGTATTGTATTGTCCAGAATGGTTGTTATTCTTGTGTATTGTTTCCAGAACATTGCTCTTGCATGTGATTTCGATTTCCAGAACTTAGTTACAAGCATCGTTTTACCATTACAGTTCTTATGCGTTAACATTCTCATTGCTTGAAGTTTCCTAAGTGTGCCATTGAAGCGTGGACGGGCCCTACGTGGAGATTGGTATACTTTTATTTTCATTTCCATAGTTTTTTCGAATCTGAATAGTGTGAATAGTGTTTAATGTTATTTTCTTACCTGTGAGTTTATTGATTTGATTAGAAGTTTTTACAAATAATATTCATGGTGATAGCTGGAGAATTCAATTGCTAGATCATTGAACAATATCTTGTAAAAGATTTGATCGATCATTAGATTTCGAAGTATCTCTGTGGAATCTGTTTTCATACATTTAAAATTTCAGTGTGCTTAAAAGAGATTTTGATTTTCATGAATGCTTAGTGTGTTAGCTGGAAAGAGCTTTTGTGGATGATATCCTTGAAAGAGGGTTGAAAACTTAGTTTAGCAATACGCTGCTTCTTTAGAATAGTTAGATAAATTAGATGATCTGAGTGTTACGGTGTGAGAGGCAACATATTTCAATCTCCTATAAAGGAGTGTTGTAGCCTGTCATAGTAGACACTTAGTTAGGTAGATGAGATCATTTTATGTCTATAGACTTTAGACACGTGCCTCTAAGTTTACCTACCCTTGTTGATATTAAATCTAGTCTAATCTAGCACCCTAGATTGGCCACTACAAGGCAGTCTACAACTATCAAAATGAAGCCATCGATCTAGGAACTGCCTCAGACCCTTCACGTGTTGAAAACAGAGACCTATTTGTCGTAGAACTCTTCGTTTGGCTATTGTTTGATGAAGGCTTTCCTCTACGAATTTAGTTGAACCAATAGGACCTGATCCATGTCCAGATCATTCCTAAACTGCCAAAGTGCCTCATTTTACTTGATGACACCTGTAACCTAGAGATCAACAAAAACAACTGCGGAAAGTCGAGTCAGCTGCAGAAAGTGGCTACATTCCATAGCTGATGAGCAAAATCTAATTCAAATAGAAAACACAAAAATATAGTTAGAAAACCACTTAAATGCTCTTTTAGAATCAATATGTAATGATCTTTGATAGCTTATGAGGTACTGGTGAGGGGAAAAGGTCTAGGAAACTGTGTAGAAGAGATGTAGTTTCAAGGCTCAACATACCCCCACTCTGAAGGTGTTTCATGTCCTCATGCAACCAAAACTGTGATCATCCTCTCTTCAGTTCATGTGTTCTGAGACCTCTGCTAACACATCCAGCCTTCTTTTCTTCTTTCTTGGTACTACTGTCATCCTAGGCTTTCTCATTAGGCACCTGAATTTGAGGTTGATAAGAGCTCTACTCAACCTCCTGCTCTTTTTCTTCAATTTTCTATTTTTCTTCTGCCACAGCCCAAGATGCAACATGGTGTTGTTGTGAATAATTTTATCCAACCTGCTCTGTTCCTTCAATGTTTCATTTTCTCTTTTGATGTGTCTATTCAGGACTTCCAGTTCAAAAACTTTCTGTTTTAGTGATTGGATTAGAGCTTCCTGTGTTGTATTAGGTTGGGTAGATGAAGTGCCTTGATCTGTGGCAGTCTTCTCCAACGACTCAATAAAAGCATACATTTCTTGCTAGTTTGGATCTATCTTAGGTGTAGCCTTTCTTAGGCTGACCCCAAAATCCGGTTGAAAAGGATTGATCTCAATATTTGGTTGAGAAAAAGGAGAATGTTGTGGGCTACGGCCAGGAGAGATTACTGGTGACTTCTCTATTGTTTCCTCCCTTAAGTCAATGAAGTGGGCCCCTTTAGTTTGTACTTTCTTCAGTTTTCCTTTAAGTCTGGAGATCCTCCTTAGAATCTATGAGTTGGTGTCTCCTTTCTCCACACTTTGTTTTTATTTCCCTTTCCTCTTTGTTGCAGCTAATTGTTCCTTAAGGTAGATTAGTCTTTCAAAGAGTATTTGATCTTCTTCTGAGGAAGGTTCTAGGGTTTGATAGGCAGCCTCAATATTTCTTTTCTCCTTTAGTCTCTTTTGCTTCCTACCTTCAGTTCTTTCCTTCCTACTCTCAGACAACTTCTCTTCCTTACTAGTGTCTTTAGCTATGTTAGTAGGAGTGTCCTGAATGTTCATACTTGTTTTATTTCTCCTACTTTTCTTTGCTAAGCTACTTTCAAGTGTTTCAGGTGGGTCCTCAAAGAAGTTTCTAACCAAGAACTGTTCCCAAGTATCTTTTCTTTCCTTCAACTGTTTTTCAATTAAAATTTTGACAAGGCCATGATGGTAAAGGTGGGGCTCTACATCATCCATGTTCTTTTGTATAGTTATGGACATCTCTTTCAGGCTATTCAATAGAAAATAAGGTAAATTAATGGTTTGATTTTCTAGAAAATTCATTAGCAGCTGGGTGTGGTACATGTACATGGACCCAAACTGTCCTTCACATGTAATAAACTTCTATATTATCAATAATAAACTAGTCCACTTTTCCTCTACAGCAGAAACAGGGATTCCACATTTGAAGACAGTTATATCCATACTCGGGTTACGCAAAATAATCCTCCAGGCCTTCTCATCAAAGGTTTTGTTTTTGAACCACTGTTCCCCTTCCTGTGGGAGTTCCTTTGCTACTGCGATAGATGCCTCTATGACTGATAATTTAAGATCTCCAACCTCAACTTCCATGCCATTAAAAGACCTTGCAAATGTCTTCGTGACTTCTTTGTTGTGACCTCTAAATTTCTGGATGAACTGCAACCACCATGCCTTCCTTAATATACTTTTCAATTATGGATAACCCTCCATGAAGTTAGGCCCGTCTGGCTCGGTTCTTACCAGAAGGCCCATTCCTTCCTCTGCCTTAAAAATACGTCTTTGAATGATGGACTATGAGTAATGGACTGGCATAGGTGAAACGATTGTGTTAGCGGGAGATGGAGAAGGATTGTGGAGAAAAACCAGTGGTTGTAAATGGAAAAAAAACAAAGAATAGGTAGCGAGAATGAGTTCACGGAGTGGAGGCTTATGTGAACAGGCTAGAGATAATAAACACAACTTCAATGGGATAGTATGGAAATAGAGTGATCCCGGCAAAACTTTGTATTAGAAGGCTGCAGAATAGACATTAGCATGCTCACAAATTGGTTGCGGAATTTGTGCGATAGGAAAGAGCCGAGATCAAATAGATTACGTTCTCATAATGACCGCATCCAACAGGTGGAATGCCAAAGTACAATTAAACACGAGCTAAATTCAGAGGCTAATCATGAGGTCGTTAAAAATTAATGCAAATTTCTTGGTGGAATTATGTAAAGGCCATGGAGTGGTTGTGAAAGCTATCAAGGTGAATCATTACACATAATGCAGCCGGTGGTTTCATAACTATATAGAGTGTGCTTTAAAATGCGATTTGAAATGAATTTTGCTCATACCTTAGAATATTACCACTTCTGTCCACTGATCTTTGATTCGTTGCTTCCTCGTGATGCTTCAGGGGCTTTATATCTTCAAAATATTTTTCTTTTTCATACATGAATTTGGTTCTCATAATTATTTGGCTAACATATGACTGTCAGTGATGAATAATAGAGTGTTAGCTGCGGAATCAATAATCAGCTGCGGAATCAATATTTAGTGGCGGAAACAGGATTCAGCTGCGGAAACTGACACAGTGAACATATGACTGAATGGATATGGATGGAAATGAATGATCACTGAGTGAATGAAAACTGGTCATGAAAGGGCTTTTATTGGCGGAATGTGATAATAAAATGGAATGAAATGAAATGAAGTGAAGTGGAGTGAAATGAAGTGGAGTGACATGAAACTATGAATGAAATGAGAGGGATTTTTTTTTGAAAATATAGGGCGTCTAAAGTTTCTGATTTTCACCCTGTATTTTCTGTATAAGACTTCCAATCAGTGATTGGTTTTCAGGCTAAAACATTTTTTTTTTTTTAACAGAAAAGAACAAGGACTAGGCTGGTGGAGAAGAAGGATTCTTCTTCACCAGCCTTATTGCAGAATTATTTTGAAAGATTTTGACAAATTCCTCCTTTGAGAGTGGCTTATGATAGACTTTTAATCTGTGACCATTCACAATAATAGGAGTTTGATATTCATCAATGGTTTTGATTCTTACTGCTCCATTGCTAGAGACTTTGTCAATCTCATACGGCCCAAGCCAATGAGTCTGAAATTTACCTTTGAAGTCTTTGAACTTGGAATCAAATAGCAATTCCCAATCTCCTTCTTGAAACTTTTTCTTCTTGATGTATTTGTCATGCCACTTAGCTCTTTGATATTGAACTAGATCAGTTCTTAGGATTGCTTCTTGTCTGATCTCATCTAGTTCATTCAACTACTCCATTCTATTCTTTTGGGCTTCTGATAGATCCATTCCCAATTGAACTACCATCTTGAAAGTTCTAACCTGGAAATCAATGGGGAGTAGAACTTCTTTCCCATAAACAAGCTCATAGGGAGAATGTCCTGTTGTATTCCTCCATGTAGTTCTATAGGCCCATAAGGCTTCGGGAAGCCTTTCTGCCCAATCTCTTCTGTGTAGATGAACAGTCTTGGTAATGATGCCTTCAATAACTTTGTTTGTAGACTCCACCTGACCATTTGCTTGTGGATGGTAAGCAGTAGATTTTTTGTGCTTGACCTTGTACTCTTCCATTAGCTTCTCCACCAGTTTGGATGTGAATTGACCTCCATGATCTGTCAAAATTTCTCTTGGGACACCAAAGTGAGTAAAAATATCCTCATAAAGAAAACTAACAACTGAATGCTCAGTAGCAGAAAATAATGCTTTGGCTTCTACCCATTTAGTGACATAATCAGTACATACCAATATATACTTTCTTTGTTTAGATGGTGGGTTAATAGGTCCAATGAAGTCTAAAGACCATTTTTCAAAGGGTTCGATGAGTACCTATGGTTGTGATGGCATTTCATTTGAGAGGGTAGGTATCCCTACTCTTTGGCAGCTGTCACACCTTTTGACATATTGTTTTGTATCTTTGAAGAGGGATGGCTAATAATATCCTAAAGAGAGGATTTTATAGGCTATCCTTTTGTTAGCAAAGTTTCCACCACATGGTTCATCATGAAATTCTTTGAGAATATCAGGCATTTCATCTTCCCTAACACATATTTTGATCACAAAATCTGGCCCTGTTTTAAACAATTCGTTAGAAATCCATGAATATTTTGAACTCTCCTGAATAATCTTTCCTTTCTTCTTTCACCAGGAAATAAATGTGGAGGTAGTTTCCCTGTAACCAAATAGTTAGATATATCTGCATACCAAGGGGTCTTAGTAGTTACTACAAATAAATATTCATCAGGAAACTTGTCCTCTACAGGAGAATCTTCTTTAGTATTATGAATCCTAGACAAGAAATCAGCTACTGTATTTTGTTTCCCTGGTCTATCTAACACAGTAATATTGAATTCCTGTAAAAGTAGGAGCCACCTTGCAACTCTGCCATTAGTAATGGGTTTTTTCATTAGATATCTAATTGCAGAATGATCAGTATGAATAAAAGTTTCATAGCCTGTTATATAATGTCTAAACTTATTGATTACATGAACAACAACTAAGAACTCTTTTTCAGTCACAGTATAGTTCAACTTAGTGGGAGTTAAATTTTTACTGGTATAGTAAATGGCATAAGGAACTAAATCCTTTTGTCCCAATACAACCCCTAGATCTGTATCTAAAGCATCTGTAGAAATATGGAAAGGAAGTTTCCAATTTGGTCCTCTCAAAATAGGCACTTCAAATATTCTTGTTTTCAAAGTTTCAAATGTTGATTGGCAATCAGGACCCCTTTTGAATTCATAGTCTTTTGTAAGAAGTTTGAAGAGTGGAGATGCTTTTTTGGTTAATTTTTCTATAAATCTTCTATAATATCCAGTAAATCCCAGAAAACTTCTAACATATTTTTGACAATTTGGAATAGGTAACTTGGAGATGACTTCAACTTTTGATCTATCAACTTTATCCCATCCCCTGAAATATGAATGTCCTAAAACAATACCTTCAGTAAACATCATAAAGAATTTTTCATGGCTTAATGAAAGGTTTGTTTCTTTACATCTTATAAGGAATTTTTCCAAATTTTATAATTCCTCTTCAAACGAATCACCATAAACTGTAAAATCATCCATATATACCTCTACACAATCATGGATTAGATCAGAAACCATTCCTAGTACTTCTCTTTGGAATGTTTCGGGGGCATTACATAATCCAAAAGGAAGCACTCGATAAGAAAAAGTTCCCCATGGACAGGTAAATTCGGTCTTATCTTGATCCTTAGGTGCTACCTGAATTTGATTATAGCCACAAACCATCCAGAAATGAAAAGTATTTTTTGCTTGCTAATGTATCTAATACTTGATCAATAAAGGGAAAAGGAAAGTGATCCTTCAAGGTTTCTTTATTTGATTCCCTGTAATCAATGCATACCCTCCATTTACCATTCTTTTTGGGTACTATAACCAAAAGAGAAACCCATCGGCTATCTGAAATTGGGTAAATGAAGTTTACATTGAGTAGCTTTTGGAGCTCCTCTTTCACTATCTCCCTAAGATTTGGATTCATCCTTCTTTGAGGTTGTCTGATTAGTCTATTATTTTCCTCGATATAGATATGATGGATGCAAGTCTTAGGGTCAATACCTTTCATATCAATATACTCCCATGCAAATG
>APFE031507849.1:15338-29326 GCA_000404065.3 Pinus taeda
CTTCTACCATGTAAGAATTTTGAGGATTTTTGTTGTTGGGATTTGGCAATGGCTGAGCTGGTAGTTGATTTATCTTTTGTTGAAATGGAAGCAAGAGTTGAGGATTTGGATTTTGTTGAGAAGGTTGTTGTTGTGGAAATGGAAATGAAAGTTGTGGGTTTTGATTTAGAAGTTGTGGATTTTGTTGATTTTGAAAAGATGGAGGATATTAATAAAATTGAGCAAATCTCCCATAAGGATTTTGCATCCCTTGTGCCCATGATTGATATGAATTTTGAGGTTGGGGCCAAGGTTGTTGCCAAGAATTCTAATTTGGTGGGAGCTGAAAGTTCATAGGATTGTTAAATCCTTGATTTTGTTGCCCCTGCCAAGGTCTTCTTGAAACAAAACAGAGGGATTCTACTGAATTTGGATCTTCCTGAAAGATAGCTTTGAGCCTAGTAATTGAAGGACAATCCTTGGTCTCATGACTTTCTGAGCAAATCATACATGTTTCTACAACTTTTGCATCCAAGGGGCATTCCCTTAGAGCATGTTTCTTTCTACATTTTGGAAAAAAGATGGCCAAGGCACTAGCTTGTTTTTTCTGCTTGTTTTGTATTTTAAGGGTGTCTAGCTGTTCACTAAGGCTCTCTAGAATATCAGTTTTGAACTCATCAAGAATATTGCCAATCTCTGCCCTACTTACCGATCTAGTTGCAGATTTGTTTGCTCTAATAAGAGAAGGTTCTCTAGGCCCTTTTCCCATTTTAGATTTTCCCCTTGAGATATGGACACATAGTTCTGCTATGTCACAAAGTGGAAGTTGAGAAATGTCTCCCTTCCCCATCATGTTTAAAATATCTATCCATTCATCTCTAACGGCTTTCAATAGAAGGGCTTTCAAGGTTTCCTCATCTAAATTACTCATTTTCTCTCTCTTTAAGTTGTATTGAAATCTTTCAAGTAAATCCTCCAAGTTTTCATCTTCTTTTTGCATCATCTTGAATACCTCATCCTTATGATTGGTGGGCATACAATAATCCAGGTATCTATCCAAAAATGTTTGTTTCATATCATTCCAATTCCTAATAGATTGAGTGACTAATCCCATGAACCATTTCAAAGCAGCTACCTTCAATGTTGAAGGAAACAGTTTGAGTTTTTGAGAGTCTTCCATATAGTCATAGGTTCGGCACAAGACTTCAAACTCAAATAGAAATGTTTCGGGATCCTCACTTCGCAACCCATAAAAGTTTGGGAGGAAAGATGGTGAAATGTTTTTCATTGTTTTGTGAGTTTCCTCATCAGCTATAGGGAATCCAAATGAGTTATCTCCTTCCCTATTTCCCCCATTATTACCTCTACCTCCTCCATTGTTGCCTCCATTATTTCCTCTTCCTCTACCTCTACACCCTCCTCCAAATCCATCTACTACTTCCTCCGTCATAATAGTTTCCTTAGAGTCTTCTGGTTCTTCTATTAATGGTGGATGAGAGAGAGTTTCTCCCTTTCCCTCTTCTTCAGGTGATTCTACCTCTTTGATTACAATATTTTCCCCTGTAGAAGTGAAGATAGGTTCTTCTCCTAGAACAGATTTAGTGGATAGTGTGGGAGAATCTCCTAATTCAGCTGCTACTCCTTGAATTCCAGGAATACTAAGACTCGGAGTAGATGGAGGTGTATCTTTTCTATGCCTTGAAGTAGCTGGAGTTGTGAAAATCGAACTCTTGGACCTAGATATAAACCTTCCCCTAGAATCTCTTGCTCTATGCATGTCATTTTTTTTTTTCCAAGTCGGGCTAATAATTCTCTTTCTCATCTTCCAGATCATACTAGGTGCAAGAAGAGAGCATAATCAAGAAATTATTGAACTAATAACTCTCTTTTCTGATCCTCCAGATCACACTAGGTGCAAGAAGAGAGCATACTTCAAGAAGCTATCAATTTTTCCCTTTTTTTTATGTGTAAGAGATCGACTACCTAGTTACACTTCCTCGGTAATGGCACAAAAATGTTTAGTCAATTTAGTCTGTCCTAAATTTCTACATTAATTATCAATCCAGGAGTCGTAAACTGATGAAATGTGGCGCACTATATGTGCAAGACAACCTCTTTCTTACTTTTTATTGTTTTCAGTTTTTATTTTGTTTTGGGGGTTTTATCTTTGTTTATCTCCTAATGTGAATGGGAATCCTATTCCTGAGTTTTGAGAATACTTTAGAAGGCAAGTATGGATGTAGATTTTAAGGCAATTATGTCCTTTATGATGATTTCTAGAGCTTAACACTTCAAAGGATCTCAAAACATACTAGTGTTGAAATTAATACTTGGACAAGAATGTAAATGTGCAGCTATTAAAATCAAACAAATAATGAACTACTGATCATGAAATCCCTATCTCTACTGCTCATCTAAATACAAAAAAATAAGTTAAGCTACTACACTCAAACAAATCTAAAACTACAAACTAGTAAAAGTAAAATCAATTCATTTCACTTATAGTCTGATAGCTCGCCAAGTAGTCTTTTCGAGGTTAAGCTATGGCTCTGGAGATACGTCAATAACATGAGGAATTGATATCTAAACTAACTAACAAAGCAAATGAAAATAAAATCAAGTCACTTCACTTATAGTCCGATAGCTTCCAAGTAGTCTTTTCGGGGTTAAGCTATGGCTCTGAAGATAATGTCAATAACATGAAGAACCTGATATCTAATTGCAGAAAAATAAAAGTAAAATCAAATCACTTCACTCATAATCCGATAGCTTGCCAAATAACTTTTCGGGGTTAAGCCATGGCTCTGGAGATAACGTCAATGATATGAAGAACCTGATATCTAATTGTAGAAAAATAAAACTAAAATCAAATCACATCACTCATAATCCGATAGCTCACCATGTAGCTTTTCGGGGTTAATCCATGGCTCTGGAGATAACGCCAATGACATGAAGAATTTGATATCTAAACTAACTAACAAAGAAAATGAATAAGACTGAAATCAAGGCATAACTGAAATTGAAAAGCTAAGAAAAACAAAGTCAACAGAGAGGCCAATCTCGTGTCACTAGTTGTTGCAAAAATTGTATGAAAATGCCTAGGCCTAGCCTATCCTGCAACACACTGATCAGTGTTAGCAAAAATATACAATGCTTGAAAAATCATGTACAGGAATGAAACGTTAACATCATAACTAAAATACGAAATATACACAGGTGAAAAAACTATGAAATATCTACAATGGAAATAAGACAATAGCATATAAAAACTTTACAGAAATAAAGAAACAAAACCTTAGCCAGCAGGGGCCCTCTGCACGGCCTTGGTTAACACGTTGTCAGTCCGAAATGATGCTCACACAGTCATATAAAACAGAGTCTTTTTATATTGCAAAATAGAGGAAGGATCCTCTCGTTACAACAGTAGGAACAATGTCACAACACAATACATGAACTAACAACAAGTTTACATCAAAAACTAACTAGCTACATGCATTTGCAAACACGTTATTTATAAAGGAAATTACATAACAGTTTTCCTATGAAACACCTTTAGCAGAGGACACGTAAAAAGACAACATCCATGAGCTTAGCATGATCGTTTCCAAGATCATTCAATCTACCAAAAGGTGGTTGTTGCATTTGAATCGTGGAGGCAGTCTACAGCTGTCAAAATGAAGCCATGAATCTAGGAATGGCCTCGAACCCTTCACATGTTGAAAATAGAGACCTGTTTGTTGTAGAACTCTTCGTTTGACCATTGTTTGACCAAGGCTTTCCTCTATGCATTTAGCTAAACCAATAGGACCTGATCCATGTCCAGATCATTCCTAAACTGCCCACGTGCCTCGTTTTTCTTGACGACACCTGTAACCTAGAGATCAACAAAAATAGTGGCGGAAAGTCGAGTCAGCTGCGGAAAGTGGCTGCATTCCGCCGCTGATGAGAAAAATCTAAGTCAAATAGCAAACAAGAAAATATAGTTAGAAAACCACTTAAATGCTCTTTTAGAATCAATATGTAATGATCTTTGATAGCTTATGAGGTACTGGTGAGGGGAAAAAGTCTAGGGAAGTGTGTAGAAGAGATGTAGTTTCAGGGCTCAACAAGAATGACCTATCAGATCACTTCATGTCTAGAAAATATCGTGACCATCAAATTATAAGTCACAAAAGTTAATAGTAAAGAAACACACTTTACCTAACTCTACACTAGGCCAAGTTATACTTCACTATTTCCTGTGTGTCGGAATATCCTAACACCCCCCCTTAAGAGAAACTTGGTATAGGATTGAAGTATGTACAAATATGACACAATAGGAGA
Organism: Pinus taeda; assembly: GCA_000404065.3. Lineage (NCBI taxonomy): Eukaryota > Viridiplantae > Streptophyta > Pinopsida > Pinales > Pinaceae > Pinus > Pinus taeda. The sequence continues at coordinate 19,641 of APFE031507849.1, forward strand.
AGGAAGGCGGCATTAGAGCCTATTCCCCTTTAGTGACAACTTCCTAAACTCTAACCATAAATCAAAGTTTAGTAAACTTCGCCTCTCTGAGAGCCTTTGTAAAGATGTCTGCAACTTGATCATCGATTGAAAATATTGCACTTCAAGAACATGTTCATGAATGAGCTTTCTGATGAAGTGCATGTGTAGTTCAATGTGTTTGTTGTGCTAATATTAGACTATATCTTTTCATAGTTGAATGGCACTTTGATTATCACACTAGTCGGATGCTGCTGCTGAAAGCCAAACTCTGGTAAGATCTGACGAAGCCACAAGGCTTCCTTACTAGCTTCTATGGTGCCACGATACTCTACTTTTGTTGAAGAAAGAGAAATAGCACTTTTTTTCTTGCAAGCCCATGTAATAGGCCCACAACCAAGAGTGAAGACATAACCTGTAGTAGACTTACAATCATCAGAGTCACTAGCCCAATTGGAATCAGTGAAACCAACCAGTAGAGGAGATGTTTCTGCATTGTAATGAATCCTAAATTGAATTGTACCTCGAACATAATGAAGTATTATTTTAGTTTCATTCCAATGAATTTCATGTGGGTTTTGCATAAACCAAGCAATAAGACCAACAACAAAGGAAACATCAAGACAGGTATGGCCTAGATACAAAAGTTTTCCTACAAGCTTACGGTATAAGGTAACATCAACTTCAGGAAAGTACAAGTGACTGAAAGTTTGGCTTCAGACAGAAAGGGAGAAGGGGCTAGCTTACAGTCTTCCATGTGAAAGTGATGTAGAAGATCACATGCATACTTGGACTGGGAAAGGGAAATACCTTCTTTGGATTGCACGACTTGAAGACCAATAAAATAATGCAAGTGTCCTAAATCTGTCATTTTAAATTGCTTTTTAAGGCTGAAATTAATATGCTTTATAAGTTTGGGATCACTACCAATAAGGACAAGATCATCAACATAAAGAACAAGAATGGTAAGAGACTTACCCACTTTATTGGTGTAGACAGTATTATCAGAATGACACCTAGAAAATCCAGTATCTAAAAGAAAATTATCCTTTTGGCATACCAAGCTCGAGGAGCTTGCTTGAGACCATAAAGTGATTTCTTAAGTCGACATACAAGGATGGAGTCTATTTGTATAAATCCATGAGGTTGTCCCATATAGATTTCTTCATGCAAATCCCCATGAAAGAAGGAATATTTAACATCCATCTGATGGGCTTCCCATTTGAAAGAGGAAGGAAGGGAAAGAACAAGGAGGATAGAGTTTATTTTGGCAAAAAGGGAGAAGGTTTTAGTATATTCAATTCCTTCAACTTGTGAGAAACCCTTAGCAACAAGATGAACTTTATGTTTATCAACTTTTTTATCTCGTCCAAACTTGGTTCTATAAACCCATTTGCATCTAACAAATTTTCGTCCTTTTGGAAGAGAAACACGATCCCATGTATCATTTGCCAATAATGTGTTATCACTGTAAAAAGTTCTAAAATTTTGGACAACTGTCCCTACAATAAAAGAGGCTAGATATATCAAAAGGGTCAATACAAAATTGAGAACTTGAATACAAATGATGAATAGATAGATTGAAGATCTGAAGATAGAACTGAACCAGCCTGAAGGACATCCTCAGCTAAGAAGAACCACATAGCAAGTAAGGCTAATCCTAAAATTGTGATGTGGATCACCTTTTTCAAGTTTACTTTGAAGAATGGTATCAGTTTATTCAGTTTTGAATAACCCCATAGCATATGGAAAAGCCATTTCAAAAGAAATAAATCTCAAGGAAGTCAAATTTTGGCATAAAACTATGTTTTTGAAAGCACACAGTAGTTTCGTAGCGCTCTATGAAACTGTTGTAGGTGATACCTAATGCACAGAAGTTTCGTAGCGTGCTACAAAACTACTGTAGCTGCACATCATGATTTTGTGGGCCAATTTTGAGAAGAAAAAGGAACTCTTTTTGAAGATGGGTTGCTGCAAAGGATTACTTACAGGGTTTGAACATCAAGCAAGGGAAAAATAAGGAAATGAAAGACATTTATGAACTTCAAATTTTATGTTCTGAAAATGGTCATTATTTTGTAACTAGAACTGTTCATGATGCTTCAAGCATCATTAAAGAAGTTTTTGTCTTACCATGTGTATAGGAGCAAGGTCTACAGCTCATGGAAAACAAGCTAATCCAATGCATTTTATGTAATTAAGAAGAACAACAGGGATAACAAACTTCAAAGATCCTTTTTGGAGACCAAAGCAGAAAAACAGGAGCAACTTCAGAATATCTAGGACAGTCAAAGAATAAGACATCAAGGGTTAGCAAGGAGTCTAAAGCCACCACCAAAGCCAAACTGAAGAAGGCCACTTGTTAGGGAACTAGTTTGTTTTGTAATCAATGCCACTACCAACATAATGAGGAGTTGTACTCCTAATTGTTTTAGGTCTCTGGGACTACTAGTTAATAGTTAGTTATATTAAATAGTTGGTTTTAAGTGTCAATAGGTTTCAAATTAGGAAGAATTCGAATTTCCCTCATGCTGGAGGAAGCAATCTAAGTCATCTAATGAACTCTATATATGGGAGAAAATGTAATGCACCAAAGGTTGGAACTTTTGTAAAGAATTCTCATTTTGTGCTTTTGTGTAAGACTCTATTTAAAGTAATATAGTATTTGGCTTTGCTTCTCAAGATTCAGAAGGAATTCAATGTTCAAAATGTCTTATGGTTGTCCTCTTTTCATTACTTACAGTGGTATGAATGTATGATTACTTAGAATTCATTGGCTATGCTCTAACTTCCTTCATACATTTGTGGACTGTGTTTTCCTTTATTCTTCTGATGTACTCTCCATATGTTGAACTCTAGATGCCCTGATTTCCATGTAAAGCTAATATTATTGTCATACAGAAACATTTTTGACTGCATAAGCCCAATGAATGTTTACTAATTGTGTTTCAACCATTCACATTTCTTCACTTATTTCATAGAGTTAGCCATTGTTGGACACCTAATCCTAAATGGGTTAGTGTGGAAGCTGAATAGACTAAGTAGTCCAAGAGACCTTGTGATGTGAATCCCAACGGTCACATAATGTACTATAAATGTATATCATTTGTCAATAAAAATTGAATTGCATGTTTTATATTTCATATCTCTCTTGTTGTCCATGTGTGTTTAATATGGTATCAGAGCGGGCGTATTCCTGCCCTGCATAATTAATTTGAGCCATTTGTTTATGGCCTTTCTGTGCAGTTTATTTCTGCCATATTCTTTTAATTCTATCTGCCATACCTGTCTGCCACACCTGCGCTTCCCTGACATATTCTATTTATAATTTCTACGCCCTGTTTAGTTGAATATGCTCATAATCCAAAACCGTTCCATATTCCTGCGCCTCTGGGCTTTGTCCATTAATGCATCTGTCCACTGAACTGCGCAATTGAGTGTGTAAGACTGAATGAGTATTAACGTTGTACACATACAGCACTCTGCGTTTTATTTTACTGGAAAACTCTGTTAGTTCTACCCCTCAGGCACTTTTAAGTTTTCCGGGATTGCGCTCTTCTTTTGGCCATATGTTATGTTTCTTCTGGTCGCAATTGAAACTTTTAAGTTTTGAAACACTGTATTAAGAAATTTTGTATTAAGAATGGTATCTGCGTTTTTATTTTATTAAGATTGCATGAAAAAGACCCTCTCATTCCAGTCCACTCCCACTGGTCAATCACCACTTCTCCTCCACATGCCTCGGGCAACTCTGATGCATACAACGAAACATTCTTTCCCTGCATGGTTAAGCACAGTCCTGGAAATCCAACGACCTTCCTGAGGATGCTTCTTGTTCATCCGAAGAACATAGTCTGATATCATGGCCCCGGTGTCATCTGTCACATGATCTGGGACACATTTCAATAGATATGGAGTCTGAACTGGTGGTGTAATCGATGTTATAATCCGGATCTGGGTATGGTGATCTGTATTGGAATTTAGAGTTAGGCTACGTGATTTTGTTGTAATTGTTTTGTCTACAGTCAACGATAGGGCCATTTCTCTACAGTGACATTCTGTTTGTTTTGCATTCCGTGCACGTCCTGGCGGCTGCTCCATCTGGAAATTTAGGATCCGTTGCTCCACTTTTATCCGAGTGAATTTCTCCAATATTTAAAACCCTCTTGAGTGACTGTAGACTTTCTTTGGCGTTACTTTTCATTCCATTTTCCTACAACTTTCTTTCATCCTCCTCGCCTCTTTCTTCTAGAGAATCAATATTAAGAGACTTACGGAGCTTATTCGTTGGATCTGCAGCATAAGGCATCGGTATCTGCATGCCAATAGATAAAGCACGGGCGGTTTGGCTTCCATTTCACATATCTTTTTCGGAAGCCTCTGAATTTATCGCGTAAATGTTACTCTCAGCACTGGATCAAAGGCATCAGCTGTTGTATGTGTAGCCGAAGGTGCTGGACAGGACTTGCTTGAAAAATCAACGCAACTGATACATCTGGAAATGTTGTACTTGGAGACATAGGGGTATATCTTCAACATCAGATTAAAAATACTTTAAGAGCATCAACATTCCAGCAGATGTGAAATACATTGATCCAACCTATATGATACATGCCTGCCGTGCAAATGCCTCTGATGGGATTTTTTGTACGGTGCTTGGTCAAAATGCGGTTCATGGCGCTTTTGCTGGATTCAGTGGCATAACAGTAGGCATATGCAATACCCACTATGTGTATCTTCCCATTCCTGAAGTCATTCAATATGCAAGAAATGTAGATCCAAACAACCGTATGTGGCATCATTGTTTAACTTCAACTGGACAACCTGATTTCTACTAATCCAAGCATTGAATCTTTGTATCGTCAAAGGTTGAAGGCAGATTATCAAAATCCTTTAGGTGATATGCCAAATGAAAGCTACTGTGTGGACCCTCTTCTGCAAAGGGATTTACGTCGACCTGATTTAGGAGCCTCTGTCGCTGGAGGCCCTCGTGCATATCTCGGATCATCTTCGTTGTATCGCTAGATTTATAAGCTGCTGAATTTTGAATCATAGGCTTACTATAATTTCATTCCATAGTTTTAGTTATGAATCAATCTTAATAACTAATATAATTGGTACGGTACTAGACTATTTGAGATTATTGTGTAATCTTGTTCTGAACACCATTATGATTTTCAGTTTGGAAACTGCATATTTGATATGGTGGATCGAATTATAACAATCTTCATTTAGAATTGTGATAAGATAGATGTATCGTTATCACAAGGGGTATTGTGGGAGTTTTTCTTTGGGGGTTCCTTGTGGAATTCAAGAGCTCGTATTGGCATAAAATTGCAGAAGACAAAGTGTATTTTTGGTCATTTGATTGTTTTTACAAATACATTGATTTGATTATCTGAATAATGGAGAACAATCATGGATTATTAGAGTTATTAAGCACTCTAATCTTATCTACTGATGGAAGTACAGTTAAAGTCAACAAAAACACTCTCAGAGATATTCAAAAATCTTTACAATATGCACAGGAAAAGATTAATTTTTTGCAGCTTGAGACAAAGCTACAGCAAGAAGAATTACAGCAATGGAGTCATCATTCTAGACCTGTTTCTTTTCAGAAGATTGAAACAGACTCCCATAAACAGCAAGAAAATAATGTTACAGTTCATTCAAATAAAGCAGCAGTTGTAAATGTAGATACAGAAACTCAGTCTACACTTCCCAAGCCCATCATTAGACCTTGGGAACATCTTGTCCACAACAAGCACAAAACTGGTCTTGGATATGACAAGGACTTGTCCTTTCATATTCCAGACTACGCCAAGCCCATTTAGTTTCAGAGTGCTAGGTTCATTCATGACAATTCACCTGCTCCTTATGACAGTTCAGCTTCAACTGTTCTAGACTCTGCCCCTCTTCCAAAGCAACAACAACAACAATTTGTAAAATGCTAACACTGTGACCGAGTTGGCCATTTGAAAGATCACTGTTTTGATCTTCATCCATGTAAGCACTGTCATAAAACCAGTCATTCTTCACACAAATGCTTCAAAAACAAACATCCTGCAAGAACAAAGATTCATCTTGGATGGATCGCTTCTTGGCAATGGGCATCAACATCCAAGAAGATATTCCAAACACATGTCAGAACTTGTTCAAGAGTATTGAACAGTCTTGCAGTTGAGTTTTCTCCATCATCTCACCTTGTATCTGAAAGGGGGGGAAATGATGGTCATCTACAAGCTTCAAAGTCACATCAAGCGAACCTGAGCCACAACCTGCCACACCAGTTTTAGAGTTGTAGCCAGAGACAAATATGCCCGTGAACATGCCTTCAATTGGAAATTTGGGACACTTCCTCTAGCAGAAGACTTCAGCTTCTTGCCAGCTTTGGAAGAATTCTAGGAACAAAATTGAGAACACTTCCTCTAGCAGAAGACTCCAGCTTCTTGCCAGCTTTGGAAGAGTTCCAAGAATTGCATTAAGCATTCCAGAGTTGTTGGTCATCCTTAAACCATCACAGGTTGAGACTTCCCTTTTCAGGTTGAAGTTTCATCTTTTATGCGGGGTGAGACCTCCCTTTTATGGTTGAAGGTTTCCCTCTTTAAAACAATAGGATCACTTCCTCTAGCAGAGGACTCCAGCTTCTTGCCAGTTTTGGAAGAGTTCCGGGAACTGCACTAAGCGTTCCAATGTTGGTGGTCATCCTTAAACCACTGCCTTTTTATACGAACATTTCAGAGAGCACATTCAGCCTTGTGCTGCCATGCATATTTGCACATTTTGTATTTCAGCTCTCTTCTTGGACTCATACATAACCCTTCGGATTAAGGGGGGGAATTTTGGACACCTAATCCTAATGGGTTAGTGTGGAAGCCGAACAAACTAATTAGTCCAAGAGACCTTGGGATGTGAATCCCAACGGTACCATATTGTACTATAAATGTATATCAAACTGTTAATAAAATAGTAATGCATGCTTTATCTTTCCTATTCTTTGTCGCTGTCCATGTTTGTTTAACAACATACCTAGGTCAAGCTAGATCCCACTCAATTGGAGGAGACAATTTGTTTGAGTGCTTTGTTCAAAGGCGACACAACTCTAGCTACCAACAATAAATGGAAATATTGTCCCATTCCCACTCTTTTTAGAATATATAATGTTTTTGTCTTTTTCATTAAGCTTGAAAAATAATAAAAGAATGCTATAATATAGTGGAAAGAATGAGTTTCAGTGAAACAGATGCTCTAGTTCCTAGGATTGGAACAATCTTATGCTCCATGCAGGGAGGCAAAAACTGGTCAAAGACACTCAAAGTTATGTTCCTTCCATGGGTTATAGTGTGTCAAGTTGCAAAAGTTAAAGGATTACAAGTTTGACTTTGCAGATCACTTGGTTAAAAGTTGGCTTAAACATGAGTCCAAGTGAAGCTGGCTAAAGGGAAAAATGTGAAAAATGGTCAATATGCAATGCAGTAGTACAAATCAACATGAAGGAGCCTCTAGGGTATAAGGCTAGAACAAAGCAAAGAAGCAAATAAGAATGAGTCTTCAGTGCATAAGTCATGGGGGGACTAAAAAAGACTCCTAAACCTACTCAAATGAAGAAGCATGGGCAACAAATGTCACTAAGGTGCTAACTACGATGTCCATGAAAAGGATGGCTCTACCATCATGTCAACGTTTGAAAAGTTGGTGAGTGAAGTTGGTTTACTAACAATGACACAATTGGATCGATCCTATTGCAAGTATATCGGTAGATGGAGGCTAGTTATGCAAAATGCAATGGAAGAATGGCTTCCCTAACCTATATTCCAGTGAGTAAGCGATACCTGCCATGATGGGTTAGCAATCATGGAACCAACTTGAAATCTTCAAAGAAGCGTCCAAAAAGTCCTGAAGAAACAACCTATTCTCGACACTCCAAGCTCCCAAGTTAAAAGATACATGAGACAAAACAAAATCAAGCTTTGAAAAAAATTGACATTTTCAAAGCTTATAAAATAGTTTTTTGACTCAGCATTGTTACTGTTTGAGTTGAGAGCACAAGGAGTGGAGAAACAGAAGCAAGCTTTCCTTTTGTTGAATTCAACCATTCAAATCTTTTCAAAATCATCAGGTAACCCCCAAACTTGGCTTGCATCAATTTGTGATTGTTTTTAAGAATTTTAATTAAAGCTTCACCATTGAATTTAAGTAAAAAAAAAATTGTCACGGCATATACGCAGGTTGGCTATATGAAACTTGCATATACGCAGGCCCTAGATGCGACTGAGTATAAAATAGACCCACGTATACGCTGTTATGATTTCAAAACAAAAAACTAACAGTCCAAACTTGTTTTTTTTCTCAAGATGAAAATCAATTGGAGGGAAAAGGAGCATGCTACTATTGATGATGAGGTTATGAAAGATCAACAAGCACTGAGGGGATGTGGTTTCTTAAAAATTTTCAAAATGCCAGATATGAAGGCAAATACTCGCTTGCTCAAAATGCTCATTCACTACTGGAGTGTCGAGGACGAACCATTCATGATTGATCAGATTCCACTGAGGATAACGATCGAGGGTAACTATTTTATCACAAGCCTTTCCCGAAGGGGAGAGGTAGTACATTCTATGGGCCGTTCACAAAGTAGCCTTTCTATAGAGGACTATGTGCATATATACTGCCCGAGCCATCCAGAAAATATTGGAAGCCAAATTCCAATCAAGCACGTAGAGAGTTTTTCATTGAGGATCATCCTATTCACTATAGCCAGAGTGAATGGATCAGCCTCCTTACACTAGGCTTCATGACTTGCCATGAGCTTGTCTATAGACTGTCTCACCACAGTATTTGATTGGTGTACACCTGTTCTCACCAACTTGAAGAGCTAGATATCATCTATCAAAAAGGGCCAGACCAAAAACTCTGGGTATGGGACTATTATGTGCTCTTTCTTTTTCGAGAAGGTCCCAATGCTACAGCCTATTGTACCAGTTCTGATTAGCAGCTCATGAGATGCATAGATGGGCAGGTGATCCGATCTAATGAAACGTCTAGGAGGCAGCGACGTACCACAGACAACTTTTGACGATGATTTCTTCTCCTGGTGGGAGAAACAAATCATCACAGTGGATGATTACCCATATGCCAACTTGGACTTTCGAGGAGATCCTGATCTGGAATTACCACTAGGTGTGGCATGGGGAGATATAGGTAACAAATATTTTATTGATTTTATGATTTTTCAAATATGAAGGTGAACTTAAAAATATTTTTGATGGGATTCAAATGACTAATGTAATGATCATTTTCCAGATATTGGGCCAGTACGACTAGATGGATTCCCACAACATGGACGTCATGGCTGAGGTGCCGAAGAGGAGGCTACCAATACAGAGTGGGTCCTATACACAGTTCAATGGAACTTGGTGAGATTGACTCACCGAGTGCTAATGGTGGTAGTAGAGGATCTCCTTGAGGACATGCAGCGTCGCATGGTTGGAATGCCACGGGACTGGGTTCAGACTCTTAGGCGTGTGGCTAATGCTGTAGTCACATACTTGGATGCTCATCCTGAGCTGGGTCATAGATAGTGTGCACATGATTATGGGAATTTTAGTCCCAATTTTTGCATATTAGTTTGGACACACTTACGTACATTTGGTATGCTTTATGATATA
>APFE031507857.1:0-13517 GCA_000404065.3 Pinus taeda
TATTTTCTCCACAATCCTCCTTTCTTCAATGGTTTCTCCATGAGTCCTCATATGTGTGATCAGACCAATTACATGTGTGAAGAATGAGTCAATGTTGTCTGACTCCTTCATGCACAAATTCTCAAAATCTTTTCTCAGCAACTGTAGTTTTGCTATCTTCACTCTCTCCATGCCTTGATAGGCTGTCTTGAGGGTCTGCCATGCTTCATTGGATGTCTTAGCTGCTGCTAACCTTGGAAACACACTCTGGTCTACTACTAGATACAACAACACACGGGCTTTTGAATCCTTCTTCCTATTGCTCTTCAGCAGATCCTTCTTTGCTCGAGTTAATCTATTAAACTCATTTTCATCTGCTGGTTCTTCAAAACCATCTTCAACTATTTCCCATAAATCTTGAGAGGCAAACTGTGCTGTCATGGTTATTGCCCAATAGTCATAGATTTTCCCATTAAACTGTGGGAGCTGGGTGTTAAACATACCCATACCAGTGCTTGTGTTGGCCATTCCTTGCATCCTTAGTTATGCTTCAATTTCTTGACTGTGTATTTTAAAACAACCTGCTTCCTCAGCAACACATAAAAAAACTTTGTGAAATACCTGAGTATTTTCTTGACTGAGCCTTCACTCTGCTGGAGAAGATCTACTGCTGCAACAAAAGACTCCTCCCTTTAGCTTCTTTGTCACCTTAAAAGAGCCTAAGCCTGCTCTGATACCACTGTTGGGGATTTTTCTGGTAAAATCCCAAAAACACAAAAATAAAACACACAGAGGCAATGCTCTGTTTCCTTTACTCCATAGGGTCTTTTGTGCACAGGGAAGCTTTTAAAAAAATGGTTGAAGAACAGAGTATTACATACCTAGAAAAGGATTTCTATTCATTAAAACAAAAATCACTGATACATATTCATCCTCTTTGCTGAGAGGGATTCACCCAAAATACTCTGCCTCTTTTACAAAATGATTTTTACACTGCTGTGTAAAATCTTCATTCACTGCTGTAAAATATATTTACATCATACTACTGTAAAATAATTACATATGAAGCTCAAAAACATTATATGTCGGCTTCACTCCCCGCACTGCTGTGCATTTCCTCTTGCAAAGAAAACAAAGGTCAACTTAAAAAATACATGCGCTCCACCATTTTCTTTATTCACTGCTGTGCATTAATACATAGTTTTCTTTTCGCTACTCCTTCGTTTTACGATGCCCAACACACAAAACATATACAAAAATGATTTTTTTAAAAGACATAGTTGACTTGCCCATACCTCCAGCATAAAAGAAACATTAAGTGCCGTAAAAAAAACATAAATATCTACCTACGCATATGACAATTCATTAATAAAAGGTATGGTCAATGAAACTTGATTTTACTCCATGCCAAGCTTTTAATGTTGGCTGTATGCAGGTTGAGACAATCGATGGCGAAGATTGATGGAGCAGATCGGACGGTGGACGGAGATATCGGGAGCCACTTTTATGTTGAACTTTACGTCCCGAGATGTCAGAGATGATGACGTATGGGGAGAGCCACGCGTCAACACTATATTGTATCCTGCTCTTGTGTACGAAAACTGCCTTCATGCAAAAAGCAGTCCGATATGCATCAAGGTCGTTTGTGGTTTTGCTGCGGTGGTTTTGAGGTGCGCAGTTGAAATTAGATTTCAACAGTTTACCGGAGATGTCCAGGTAGCATATTCGTTGCCTCTTCCATCAAGTTTCTTGCTCTGTTCTATGCTCCCACCCATTTTTGGTGTGAGGTAAGAATTTTTCACCTAATTTTGTACTGTATTATTGTTTTCCGAAGGAGCATCCATTTCTAGTGTGAGGTAAGCATTTTTCACTTTAGTCTGTACTCTATTATTGTTTTACGAAAGAAAGGAAAATCTATTGAGCTTTCTAATTTAAGAGGAGATTGACACTGGGACTCGAAATATATACCAGGTCAGGGGTACGATGTGAAAACAATATACTGAACCTATGTCTATAACTGTGTTGTATCTTTGGGTAACAATAACCCCGTGCATTTTGAAACAAGTCCAAAAGGGTGGGAACAAATAGACTAGTGCAAGTCCTTCTCTAGGTTACTCCCTAGTTGGCTCTCTCCTGGTGCGTGGTGGCTCTATGCCTTTAGGTGGTGGGTCTCCCTATAGGTTTTTCCTCGAAGAATTAGGCGGTTCTCCATCCTTAGGGATTGGTTCATGATGTGGTTTTCTATAGTTCATATATAAATGGATAACATTTAGGGCACGAACGCCAGAATATGGATCTCAATATTCAGGTTGTGGATGTCGATCTGGAAATGAAACCACCCCCCAAATCCCTCCCTTGCATGAGAAGTATTATCATCTCACTATCCATCCAGTTGGGAGGCTGGTTGAAGATACAATATCTAACCATTTCGAGTAGCCCTAAATGAACAAAGTTGGGAGGCAGTATCCGCAGACAACTCAAATCTATTCTGGCATTACCAGGGAGGGCCTAACTTCTTACTTGTTGGAAGTTCCTTGTTGGCAGTTCGGGATAATTACATCCATTGGATTTTCACTAGGTTAACCGAGAAGAATAGTGGAGGACCTACTCCCCTAGAAGATTCAAGTTGGCTGGCCACACCATTGGTTTTCCTACAATCTAATTTGATCCCTTACACACCCTCGATGGAGCTTGCGGTGAGATGGAAATTTCTTTTAGAAGGTCCTTCATTCACCCTCTACCCAAATTTTTTATTTCCTATCCCCTGCTTGCTATGAGAAGTTTGATTATTGGGAGAGTAGATCTTCACCCCAACGAGAAAGAAGGAAGGTTGGATTGTGAAGTGTTGATTGGCCAGTGCTTAGTTAATAAAAATTAAGAAGGTAACTATTTCATTTGCAGATTGAGGGCCGGGTCCTATATATTTGTTAGGTCCCTCTCGATTGCAGAAGGAAGTTGGATTGTTATATTTCGTTACCCAGCCATAAGGAAGGGACATAACGGGTGAAAGAACCGCTGCTTTAGAAATAATTTCTACTTATTCCACAACGAAATCCAATGGGTTGAATCTACTGGCTCAAATACGTTCTAATCCCTAAGGCTACGTTAATTGATTCTAGTTGCCCATTGGTCTCAATCTCGTCTCGGTTGCACTGACACCTCCAAATAGTTTTCTGGATCCTTATAAAACTAGGAATTATGGTTACACTCTTTTTGCATTTTCTCCTCAAATATAGGATTGCTGAAGTCATTTGGGTCAAAGGAAAATGACTTTTTGAACGTCATCCAACCACGGTGGGAACATCGACATGAAAATTGGAACTTTGGTCTTTCTATTTCTTTCGAGATAAACAAAATCATCTTGATACTGGATTTTTGGTTTCCAATATAATGAGTTTCACTGTTTTAGCAAATGATGTATTGGATTATTTTGAGAGAATATTGCTTGTTCAACTATTATAGGGCAAGTTTCTGCTTGGTTTCATTTCTTTATGAAACCTTATAGTCAGTCATGTGCCTTTATAGCCAAACTTTAAACTATGTGAGCTAGAATATGTGGGTGCTCTTACTGTCAATCCTTTTTACATGCAAAATTTTGTCTTTTCATTGAGTTATCTGATGGATGCATTTTATTATTTTTATTTTGTTTGTATGGGAAAAATCTACAATTATTTGCATGGTTCGATATGTTTGTAATTAAGAAGAAAACTATTTAGGGTTGAATATTTATTTGTTTTCTTCCTTTTAATGTCTTTTGACACCTATATAGTGTAGATGATCTCTTTAGCAGAATCAGAATCAAATTCAATAAGGGGAATGGTTGAGGTTGTTATGTTTTTAAGATCTCTTGTCTGCGATTAAATGGATCAGATATTAAATTTCCCAGGTCTTAATTTTGTGTGTTAAAACTACCAGGCTATATTTATTAAATGAGGCCTTTTGTTTGTGTTTTCTAGTGTAGAAATGGAAAGGAAAAGATGTGAACGAAAGGAAGAATCGAAAATTGAAAGATTCAAACACTCCAATAATCACAAAAGAAGCTAGATTCAAACACTCCAATAATCACAGAAGAAGTTGCTGCCAAGTTGTAGAGCAGTTTAACTAAAGAGAAACTTTTTGATATTCTAAAAGAAGTTATTACTAATCATTCTGATATTCTTGATCGGGGAAAAAATTATATATCTCTATTTGACTTTAAAGAAATTTTCTTCTTTCAAATGAAAAAATTTGAGCATGTTTTCAATAATTGTAAAAGTTACTCTTGTTTTAACTGAGAAAGATAAATTTCAGTGAGTGATATGAAATAATTTTTGTATTCTTTGACACAAATGAATAAGATATGAATTTAAACTTTTACATAATGTACTCTAAGGAAACAATCTTATGATTTAGTTAAAGTGAAATTTAGTAACGCTTTAATTTGGATCTTCTAATTCTTAGAAATATGTAATCTTTGGAAATGCACCCATTACCATATTTTAATTTTAGATTTATATACATGAATTTTTTTTTATTGAAAGAAAATCCTAGGAGGAAGCTCATTGTAGAAAAAGGTATAAATTATGGTCATAAAGTCACAAACAAATGTTTTGAAACTATTTTGTTGATCACAATCTCTTATAGCCTAGGTCCATTTAAAAACCATAAATAATAGCTCCATTCCAAAACCAATAGTAACCTTCCATGTTGATTAGTCTTCCTTAAAATCAAATGCTAAAATAATATAATTGATGATATATTAGGAGACCCACTAAATAAGGTTCTGAAGCATTTCTAATATTAAAAAAAATTCAATATCTCACGCATTATATGATATAGGAAACCAATATAATTGAACCTAATTGATTGGATTATTATGATGATAAACCCTAGAGTAATATCATCAACTCATATACCATTTCATATCCCAATACTATGCATATCATATATACAAATTTAATCAACAATTCATTAAATAAATATGACCTTAGAGGGAACTTTAACTCATGCATGCTTGGATCTACTAGTAATAGCTTCGACAAAAAACTAAACTTATGTTTTGTTGTCAATAAATTGAAATGATTTCCCAATTTATCCTCAAATGTTTTCTCTTCATTATCACTTAAAAACAATAGTTCTAATATAGAATTTTCTGATACATGAAAAATAACATACAAACTCCTCTTGTATTTCACAACTTTGAATACGGCCATAATATTTAAAGCGCATATCAATGAATTCAAGAAAATGGAATGTCATAGAGATTATAACTTGTTCTAGACCACATTCCCAAGCAAGAATATCACTTGAAATGTCATTAACCCTTTGAAAAGGCAAGGTTTTGAAGTTCCTCATAATTTGTCCCGGATAATTCCGAAACAGAAATATCACTTATGTCATTAAACCTTCAAAAAGTTAGGTTTTGAAATTCTTCAGAATTTGTCCCTCATAATTTGTTTTCAGCAACATCTTAGTCTTTATCAATAAAGTATTTTAATTCGAGGTTTCTAAAAACAAGTTGTTGGGAATCTTGTCTCCTTTTCATAGAAGCCATTTCTCTCTATGGACCATCTCTACTACTATTAGATATGCACCATCTACTACTACTATTATTAGATATTTGAAGAAACCTCCTTTCTAAAATGTTTTTCCATACACCATCTACTACTACTATTAGATATTTCAAAAAACCTCCTTAAAACGTTTTTTTAAGGAAAACATTGTTGGAAATGAGCTTCTTCCAAAAAACTACCTGTAATATAATGTCACTTTGACTTAAGTAAACGCCAACTTCAAAAATCAGTTTTGAAATCCAATTGTGGCAAACTTGAAACTTCAATGTATTTACATAAGTAGCATGAAAGGTGGGTAACTTAAAAATAAAAATAAAAATCAACGCTTTACTTTGACTTGAGTAGACACTAGCTTTAAAAATATGTTTTGAAATCCAATTATTGCAACATGAAACTTCAATGTGTTTACATACAGTAGAATGAAAGGCTGGTGACTTCTAAAAGATAAATAAAAATTAACGCTTATTAATTTCCACATTGAAAGTTGCACTTGTCACTTCCTATTTTCTTTTACTTAATCATTCATAGACGTGCTTTATTTCCCTAACTACTCGAGTAACATGTCGGTCTGCTTGAAAACATGTTGGTCGGCTTTATGTGACACGATACCAGAAGTGGTATGAGATTTTTTTTTTTAACGTCTTCTACCAATCATGAGTGAACATGTGTACTGGAGTGGTAAAGTTGATTTCCGTTAACTTCGTTCCACTTCATACACCCCATATGAATCTCAACTCATTTGTCCGTTGTTAGATAAGAGTGTCGTTTATTGATTTTCTCTTAGTTGTTAGTCCTTTTCTCGTGATTTAGGCTCTTAAGGGCTTAATAAGACCAACACACAACCTTATTGAATATGGATGTAATGATTTATAACACCCACCTCTTCCAAAAGATTCAACCCACCCATTATTAGGGTTCCCCATAGAGAACGATGGTTAGCAAGGATAACTAATGCAAGAAGTTAAACTTGATTATGATAGGTTCAACCCACCCATTGTTAGGGTGTCCCGATAGAGAACGATGGTTAGTAAGGATAATTAATGCAAGAAGTTAAAATTGATTATGATATCATGACATTGATTCTATCCAACATTATCATATAATTTGATTTTAGAAACAAAAACAAAAACATTATTTTCTAAAAAATGAGATTTTAAAAACTCATTTCGAGTTACTCGTGTGTAATTCGATTTTTTAAACTAAAATCAGGATTTTGAATCACCAAACCAGTAATTAAAAATATGGTTACAACATTTGGTTATTATTGGAGATGATACTTCCCTTCTAAGGCATTAAGAACCACAGGTTCAAACTTTTATCCCTTAGGTGTGATAATTCACTCGCACTTGTTGATGAGGCATGGGAAAGGTAAGGGACTCGATACAAGTGGAGTAGTGACCAAGACAGAGTTAAGAATGCAGGGAATTGATAGGGGAACCACATAGGTTGAGTACTAGATATAATGTCACCCTAACGAGTGGGACATATAAACAGATACACGAGATACGTTAGCACAAAAGGAGGCCTGTGGAGAATAAACATGCCCTGACAAGGAAAAAACCACCAAAAGACACCCAAGTGGGAGCTTACGATGCACACAAATAGAACGTAGAGCATGCGATAAGATAAAAAAAACTAAGGGAAGAAGAGAAAGAAACTCTTTGTTAGAGGGATTGGGTATGACACTACCTTAGAGTCATTCAAATCAGACTTTGTCAAGCATGGATAAATTGTAGATGCAATTTTTGTCACTCACAAGACCAATGGTAACAACAAGGGATATGGATTTATCACATTTAAACATGTTGATTGGGCCTTGAGTGCATTGGAAGAACCCAACAAGATGATTGATGATAGAATGATTGTTTGTAATTTGGCTAATGTTGGGTAGCAACAATCACAACTGAACCAACTCCTTCAACAACCCATACAATCAGTTAATCGCAGTGAGCTAATGCTTTTGAACTAGATACAATAAATCCTAACTTAAGAAGGGTCTATGTTGGTAATGTTCCTGAAGACATAAAACCTGCTAGAATGACTAATTTTTTCTCTCGTTATGGAGACATTGAAGAAGGCCCTAATGGTTTTGACAAACATAATGGTAATTCCAAAGGATACTCCCTTATTATTTACAAAACAATTGAAGCAAAAAATGAAGCCCCAGAAGATCCTGTTAAATTTATAGATGGGCAACAACTTTTTTGTAAATTAGCAATTGAAAAAAAAAAGCAGAAAATTGCAGCAAACTAGGGCCAAGTTGTTCCTCATTTTAAGGATAAAGGTGATGTAAATCACATTTCACAATATGGTGGACTAGGTCATGGCCCATGTAGCCCACCACTTATTTTCATCGAAATACCATGAACCCATTATCAATACTAGTTACTAGCCTAAATCCATATGGATTAAGTGATGGAGAACTACCAAGTTTGTCTAGAGACCCTGTTGATAAAAACATCCCTTATAGTTCACTAAACTCTTTCGCATAGTTAGACTTGGGCCACCAACTTCTTCTTCAAGGAACGACTTCTCGTCGAGCATCACTAGGTACAAGAAGTTATGGTCATGGTCCATATGGATCCTCTAGATATGGAAGTCACTCATATAGTAGTTTTGGAGGTGCAACATCTCACTATGGGATTTCTTCAAGTTCATTTGTTGCCCAAACTACGACATATGATGGAGCAAGTTATTTCCCCCTTACATCTCATCAAAGTCAACTCCCAGGGAGATCTCCATCATCAGGAGTTTTTCTTCGCATGTGGTCTTACTACACATCCTAGTTTTGTGCTCATTCTTATTTTTCTTCTCCCGTTTTTTTAGTTCATTTTCAATTGTCTTTATATGTATTTGAAATGTTTGTTTTGGTATTTTTTCTTCCACTATATGTCAAACACCACTTACGAATCTTCGAGCCTTTTGATTTGGATCCTCTTTATTATTTTTCTTCTAACTTCTTGCTCTGGCAATTGATGAGAATAAGTTTGAAGCAAGGTTGACAAAACAACCTGTTTCTAGAATTTTTTGTCTTGTTTTTAGTTTATTGTCACTCCTTTTTAAAATCTACCCTTTTGAATAATCAAATACCTTAGCTTCCATGTATAGGGGATGTTATGAGAATAAGCATAAGTCATTGTGGTAATTGAGGGTACTCGTTGGTATTAAGTATGGAGTTAAAGTGAGGTTGGCCATATAATAGAGAAAATATGTGTTATAATTATGGTGTATGGTTACTATATGTGACGGAAATTGTAGGCAAGATGTCAAGGGTAGATAGGGCACTTGGCTTATAGGGTACATTTTAGTATGTGGTCCATATTCATAATCTATTATCTTAACTACTTTTACTATTAAATTACCAGTTGTTGTTAAGCTATGTGAAAATAAGCACTCCAACAAATATTGAATTGTATGAGAGTAGTTAGGTAGAAGGGTGTTTGCAAGAAGTGGAGAAAACTCTGAATGAATTTGTAGTCCATATTTAGTGTTAGGTTGTGATTTTATCTTGTGGATTTGTTATTTTTATGTCAATATTATTCTTACTTATGCATTCATAATGAGGTCACGATGTTTTTCATATCTATTTCTGTTCTTTGAGCCAACATTGATTTCCATCTCTTAATTTTCTTTGATTATAGATATTTTGTAGTGTGTGGTAGTTTTTTCCAATTGACTATTTTACATCTACTTTTAGTTTATTTTCCTGTATGTTTTATTAGTTTGGTTGTATCTTATAACATTGACTTGAAATCAAAACCACAATGTTGGACAATATTTGGTGACTCCAAGAAGGTTTATTCATGGTGTGATAGGTTTGGATTTTGTCTCGTTTGCTGGCATGATTTTGAATTATTATGAGTGGAAAGTGTGCTAGAAGAACATTATTACTTAACAAGAAGATGATATATGTTGGGATAAATTTTTTATGTTTCAATAGATTTCAGTTTGTCTCTACATATCCAAAATTCAATACATATTTTGACTACTTGATTGTTTTATTTTTTATTTGCTAAGTGGTTTGGGCCCTGAGATGACTTCATGCTTTGGGTCAAGAAAATGCAACCCTCGGGCATAAAAGTAGTCAGTGTGACTCAAGAAAAGGAAAGGATTAATATTTGTTAAAGAAAAACTCTTGTCATGAGTTGTATTGTTGTTATTTTACATTTTGTTATGCCATGGAGTTTATATAAATTTCATTTCGATATGTGTACTAAATTGTATTCTTTTGGAGACTAATATAACATTGTTCTTGTTGCATAGTTTGAGTTTGGGTAGTTAACATTACCTCTGTTTCCAATTTTTTGTTCAATCATGGCTTTCAGTCATTCACCTCAAGAAGAAGATATGACAATGATATCTAACACCAAATAGGTAAAGAATAATTGTTGTTTGATGATTTTATGCCTTGCAATATCAACTTTAAAATATTTCCAATATTTAGTGTTAGTCCTTATGTATTAATTCTCACTATAGTCACATACTATTTCCCCTTGTAGTTCTGAAATTTGAGGAAAATTCAAGGGCCACATCATCATCATCATAAACTCTTCTCAAAATACCTTAGTCGTCGAATTCTTTGAAAACAATTTACAACCCTAATATTATCATAAAATCTAGCAGTGTTTGTGGGCTGTCTTCCATTAAACCCTACTCCAATTCCATAGAACAACACATAGAAGGTTGATTTTGGAAAGCAAGGGGGTTATCCTATTGTTTTACCTTTGTTTTTCCTTTCATTATAAACTTGATTTTAGTATCTTGTACTTATGTGTATGGAAATTCTTATAAAAAAGGTTCTAAATTTCAAACAATCAACATATGCATTCTAGTAACAATTGTAGCAGAAGAGTCCCAAAAACAATGAAAGGAAAAAAAATGAAATGTCTTTCCATTGTTGTTATTTTATTCTATTGAGATTATTGTACTTCCTATCTGGAGTTTCTTATAGATTATTTCAATCTTATAGTCGTTCATGTAGCTAATTCTGTAGAAATCGTTATTCTTCTTGTATGAAATTGATGAGGAGAAGTGCAATGGGATGTCATCATGGTTGAGAAAAAAGGGTGTTTAAAATGAAATGGATTAACACCGATAATATAATCATAACCTTTAGTCATGTATTGTCTTTATTTTTCCTTTCACATTACTTAATGAACTCTTTGGTTAAACTCTATTTTTTCTCATTTATCCTTGATTGGTGATGTGACACTATGTCACCTTTTGGATGAATATTGTTGATTTTCTCATATGACTATGGTATCTCTACCAACTATAATAACATTTATATAATTTCCTCCTGTCATTTCTTATGCGTAAGACATGAGTGCCATAGTGAATAATGGTGTGATTTCTACTATGTACAATGTTGCATTATATATGTTAAAGTTGCTACATGACTACCTATAGGGGTTCCTATGGAGGTACAGGGAACCATGCAGAAGTTGAGTCACTCCAAATTTTCATTTATCTTTGAGTAAAAGTCATGCCTCTAGGATATTCTATTTAAAATAGTAAGGTTTGGATACCAAAATTTCAATGACTTGTAGCTTTTCTTCAATCCTATAGCCTCCCTGTAGAAGTAAAAGGAATTTGCAAACTTTTCTTGTTGGTGATTATTTCGATAGAAATTTTTCTTGAGTGGATAGGGGATAATGAAAAGTTATTAAAAAATGAAAGAGCATCAATAGGGAATGGAAAGAAAATAGAATGAGATGGAAGTGAAGATGAAAACTATTAATGATGAGATAGCTATGGTAATGTATGGAATGGAATAGTTTTGCTAGAAAGTGAAAATAAGTGCTTTGATAACCTTGCAATGATTTTTTTTAAATTCATTTATATCCTTTTACTTTATACTAATGTTATTTATAATTATTTATTTCAATTTTTTCCTATGGTAGGCTCTCCAATTACTTTATAATTTCTTAATAGATAAATTGGAAACTATGCATGCCATTATCAATGCCCTATTCATTTGGAACTAGTGAACTATCATGCATTGTTTAAGTTAATATAATATGTCAAATGCTAAATAAATTGTAGTATTAGTTAATTTGTTTATTATGGAGTGTAGGTGTTATTTTGTGTGTATCCTAGTGTGTAGGTGTTTAACATATGTTTATTGGTTACATGTCAGGATCATTGTTATTGATTGTTGTATTTCGATGTCTTGAATTAATTAATAATGCGAACCACTTCCAATTAGTTTTCTAGATCCCATAGTTAATAGGATCCAAGCATGTAGCTCATTAGCCATAATTACATAATGAATACTCACCGTTTTTTTACATTTTGGCATGCAAATCAGTCACAACAGATTTACATGATTCACAAGGTGAGAAATCAATCTTTTATGTAATTGAAAATTTTAGGATTGATAATTATAGGTCATTTATAAGTTATCAATGTCTTCAAAGTTTCACTTCTAATTGACTATTAAACTAAAAATATCGAGTATCTTATACGTAATTAATTTTCCCTCCACCCACCTTTCATAACTTACATAACCATTAGGTAGGGACCAACAACTTCGATGCTATTTTGTTTGTTTAGAAAAATATTTTCCAAGACTTTACAAAGTTTTATAATTTATTGAAAGTTGAATAATTTAAAATCTATAAAGTTTCAATGTATAATTTTTTAAATTCTAATTCTTTAAAGGGTGCTAGCTCAATGGAAGAGCACCTGCTTTGCAAGTAGGAGGTTGGTGGTTCGATTCCATCGTGCCCTGATATTCATATGGAATGGTGACAAGTACTCTTTTGGCCATAACCAATAAATTTATGGTGACATTTTTTGACCCTCAACAAAATATAAAATGGTGACGGTCAACGAACACCACCATATGTATGTATCGATAGTAACGACCATGAAAGGCCCATCACCATAGATTATTGTTCTTCGTATGAAATGGTGACGATCGTTCAACATCACCATATATATGCATCAATAGTGATGACCATGAAAATTCCATCACAATAAATCATTGTTGTTCATATGAAATGGTGATGGTGACTATTCGTCATTATAATCATTATTCATGACAGACCTTGAATGCCACCATGTCATGCGGAAAGAGTTATGTTTGCGGACAAAACCTAACCTCCCTAGGAGTCTAAGACTCTCTAGTGACAAACAAACCAAACAAGAGCAATCCTTCTCTAAATATACATTATTCTATGAGAGACCAAGTGTTTTCTGATCTTACCTTAGGTCCAACGCTTGTTGTAGCAGTCCAGCCTTGCTGATCCAGATGAGCTCCTCCTTCACTTAAGACCTGCATACACTAACAAAGCAAATGATTACATAACACCTAAATATTTCATAAAACAAAGCATATTCATCACATAGACCAAGGAGTACATGAAATAATTCATTAACAACAAATCATTGAGAAGAATGGACTTATTTGTATTAAGGAAACAAAAAAGGAACCATTACAACCTGAGCCTTGGTGTTGTGCCAGCTCCTCCCAGGGTCCAACAAGAGATTTCCTCTACTTTGACAAGCTCACCCACTCCCAATATGGCAACAAGGAAGGATAGTGATCTCTCCTCACAAGTCAACAATGGAAGTCCTAATTCCAGCAGCATTTACCCTTAGAATGTTCAGCTTTCAACCTCCCCTCCTCTGGCCCAATGCCTGTATTTATAGTATTCTAGAGGAAGTTATTCAGTTCCAACATCAATGGGATACTCCCTCTTTTGGATGGGGTAGCTCCTCTCTTGATGGGATAAGTTCCTCTATCATAGGGATGCATGAACCATCTGGAGGCGCTCAATACACGTCAAACACTCTTCTAGAAGGCTCTAGAAGTGACCACAAGTAACTTTTTAAAGATGAAACTCGCGCCTTTTGACCTTTACAGGGGTACGCACCCATCCTTTGGCTTACAGAGCGTACAAGTACGCAGGTACATCGTGTTTGGAGTGCGTACACGCAGGCAAGGTAGAGAGAACCTGCGTACCCAGAGATAAACATGTT
>APFE031507860.1:7513-26644 GCA_000404065.3 Pinus taeda
CAAAACTGATACCCCGAAATAGGATCCACCCAAATCATTTGTTGATGATCCTTCCAATAGAAAGTCGAAATATCCTTGCCTCATCTATGAGGAAGACCATTACACCAAGGATTGACCCTGACATTCTGAAGTTAACCACTTATTGAAAGGGACTCCGGATGTTTTGAAAGAACCTTTCCATCTTAGCAGACATAGTTGGTAGACCAACCGCAATCTTCTATCTCCTATGGTTCCCAAGTTTTCATGATGCAAGGTTCATCGCCTATTTTGATTGCTACTCGAATAAAGGACTATCAAACCCTGCAAAAGTAGATGGTGGAGAAAGAAGTCATTGATATACCTTCTACTTCTACTCCATCCAGTTTTGTTCTGCTTCATATTGAGCTTCCTAACAGTGAGTCTGTAATCCGACCACCTCCCAAGGGTGTACTTCATAAATCATCTTATAATCTGAAAGCTAGAGCTGCACAACATTATAATATTGTTGAAGATTTAGCTCAAGAACCTTCGGTGATGTCTGCTTTGGAAGTTCTCCAAACATGTCCAACGCAGAGGAAATCATTGTTTTCTGCTATAGGATCTATTGATCCTGCTAATTCGATTTTAATTACCTTTGATCTTGAAAACCACATTCCTCGTCTTCCTCATCAGATTTCTTTTCTGATTCAAGTTATCATTAAAGGAAATATGATTCATTGAACTATTATTGATGAAGTTGCTTCCACCTGCATCATGTCTGTTTCATTCTAGAACGTCATTGTCTCTCCTCCTCTCAATTAGTCCCCGAAAACTTTGGAGGCCTTTGACGGCAGAGGCTCCCATCCATATGGTATTCTCACAAACTTTCTGATCACGTTGGAAGGAAATAATGTTGAACTAGAAATAGAAGTTGTAGACATAGTCTCAATTTCAACCTTCTCCTCGGGCGAAGTTGGACCCACGCTATGTTTTGTGTGGTTTCTTCTTTGTTCTAGGTGCTTTGTTTTCTCCACGAAGGAAAAATTGTCACCTTCGACCAACTGTCTTTTTTCTCTTTTGGTTCATCGAACAACAATGTCCCATATGCGGGAAATACCGAAATTACTTATGAGAGTGTGGGGGCAGGTATTTTCAAAGATTTTACTTTAATGGGTACTTTTACTCTCCCACCTCTGAATGTCACTTCGGTCAATATGATCTCAGTCTCTATAGATCCTTGGATTATTCCGACTCAAGATAAAATTGATTCATTTGGCGATTCTATGCCATAAAATCCGTTAGAGCAAGATTATCAGGAAATTGTCTTGGCTTCAATGGCCACTTCAGAAAGTCATGTTGTTTTCAGTATGAACCTAGATACTTATGTGCCCTCTCATTGGCTTGGTTCATGGGATTCTCCAGATCCTTTGAGCAAGACATTCCCCACTGACAAGAGTATCGTTGAGGTTATGTCTTTGGATGAAACTCCTTGGAACGGTCTCCATCATCGTTCTTCATTTCTTCCCATTCTCAGTGAGATGTCGTCGTGTCTTGAAGCATTTGTTTCTCACTGCCCAATGCATCCACTTCAAACACATGTTTTGGTGCATGAATTCTTGTCTGAGGGTAATATGGGAAACATTACTACAACCATGCCTCTTGACACTTCCATTAAACTTGGAATTGTTGAGAACCTTCATAATGGGGTGTCCTGTTCTCCTGATGAGATCAAGGTTTACACTCAACTTTTCAAAGAATTTCAAGATTTCTTCACGTGGTCATACAAGGAAACACCTGGTATTGATCCAGCAATAGTGATACATGAGATGCCTACTTATCCTGGTGCAAAGCCTGTTCTCCAATAGTTTCACCCCGTGCATCCTCGAAAGGATGCTGCTATTAAAGCAGAAGTGGATAAGATTTTAATAGCTAGTTTTATCTATCCCATCCCACTGATAGATTGGATGTCTAACATTGTCCCTATTACCAAAAATCAAGCCATGATTTGCATCTGTGTTGATTACCGCGACATTAATCGCACTTGTCCAAAAGACAATTATCCCACTCCTTTTATCGATCAAATAATTGACGAGTGTGTTGGGAGTGATATTTTCTCATTTATGGATGGTTTTTCTGGCTACAACCAAATCAACATTTCACCTGCTAATCAACATAAAATGGCCTTTATCTATCCCTAGGGCACTTTTGCCTATAAGAAGCTTCCTTTCAGTTTAAAAAATGTTATCACTACCTTACAGAGAGTAATGTCTTATGCATTTCACAATATTTGACACATTGTTAAGCCTTACCTTGATGACTTACCAGCTCATTCTGCTAAGTTTCATGACCATTCGAACCACTTAAGATCCATCTTTCTACGATGTTGACATTATAACATCCATTTTAATCCACAAAAGTGCGTTTTTTGTGTTGAACTTGGTCGACTCTTGGGTTTTGTTGCGTCTCGCGAACATATCTGAATCGATCCTTTAAAATTTGAGGCTAATGTGAACTTACCTTCCCCTACCTCTTTGCTTCAATTACAAAGCCTACAAGGAAAGACTAACTTTCTTCATCAATTCATTCCTAACTATCCTAAACTCACTAAGGGTTTTACTCATTTGCTTAAGAAGGGGATCCCTTTCATTTTGGGATGAAGTTGCCCATAAATCCTTCGATGCTTTGAAAGACATGCTTATTAGTGCTTCTTTACTGCATCTCCCTGATTATCGACATGAATATTTCCTATACTTGGCTACAACTGATAGTACCATTGCTATGGTGCTGTTCATGATGACAACGATGGAAATGAACATGTGGTTTATTATTTAAGCTGAAATATTCTTAACACTGAATCTCAATATGGCCATGTTGAGAAGCTTGCCTTGGCAACAGTCCCTGTTGCCCAAAGATTTCATCATTATAACCTTTTACAGAAAACCACGGTGATTTCTAATTGCAACCCCATGACCTATATATTGACTTGTCAATTAATTGGGGGAAAATACTCAAAATGAATTGTTATCCTGCAGGATTTTGATTTGGATTTTACTGTCACCAAATCAAAGAAATCACTTGTTTTTACAGAGTTGATATGTGCCCTTCCATCTGCAAGCACTTCTATTGACTTCACTGAGCAGATTCCTGATGAAACTTTGTTTCTTGTTAGCACTCTTAACCCATGGTATGGAGATATTATCGTTGATCTTCAAACCCAAACCTTCTGATTTGAGTTGTCTCGATCCAACCGATGTTGCATCCGGCATCAGTCCCAACCCTATCGGATTCTTGGTGATACATTGTACCGAGTTAGTGTGGACTTTGTTCTTCGCATATGTCTAACACTTGAATAGGTTGAACGGGTATTCAATGACTGCCACTCTTGTTGGCCGGATAAATCGTTCTTGCGGACAAGACCGATATCCCTAGTATCGAATGATATCTAGCAACAAAGAGCACACACAAATCTACTTTTCTCTAAACTTTCAATTCATAAATCAAAACTAAGAGGTGTAACCGACCCTACCTCTGTCCAATGCTTGTTTATGCAGCTTTATTCCAACAGCTTCAAGCAGTTCCCTTTTAATAACTTGCATACACAAACAAACACACATCAAAGAATACCTGCAAAGATATTATAATAAAACATGTTCATTATGAAGATCAAGGAGCTCATAAAATAAACCATTAGAGACAGTTCATTGAGAAAAACAAACTTGATTGTATTAACTTTATGAATAAAAGAACCTTAAAACCTTTGCCTTGATGTTGCACAAGCTCTTTCCAGGGTCCAGCAGGAATCTCCTCTACTTTGACAAGCCTCACTCACTTCCCAAATGACATGAAAGGTATGTGATCTCTCCTCTCACAAGCTCAAAAAAGGAAGTCTAATTTCCAACAGCATTTACCCTCAAGAATCTTCAGCTTTCAACCTCCCCTACAACCAGCCCAATGCCTGAATTTATAGTGCAAATGGAGGAAGTTGCAAGTCCACCATTAAAGGGATAAGTTCCTCCTTCAATGGGATAAGCACCTCATATCATGGAGTTAGCTCCCTTAGTTATGGAATGGATGAACCAAGGTGGAGCAGACTTGCCAGCGCAATATTCCTTCTAGAAGTGTCCAAAAGTGACCCAAGATGAGTTTTTAAGAATGAACTCATGCCTTTTTAACTTTTACAGGGGTTCGCACCCATTACTCAACAGACAGAGCGGTCAGGTTCGTAGGAAATGCTAGGAGAAAGTGCGAAACCAGGATTTGAGATATTTTTAAGGTCTTTCTCCCATTTTCAAGGCTTGAAATAAAGAGCTGAGGATTAATACTTGCAAAGGAGGTATGTATGAGTATTGATGGACTCACACAAACTATAGAAAGTCATGGTGACAATTTTTTGTGTAACAGATTGCCCCCTAAAGTGCGAAGTTTGTAATAGATGAGGATGGTTTTTTGATCATATAAGAAGAGTGAAGGACTTTATCATTTCAAGGATCTTCCTGTGGATACCCCGGTCGGAACCTGTAAAAGCATTCAACACAAAATATATATATGTGAAAATATCATCGCTGATGTAGGCATTCCCATGCTCAGATCAAAACTGACTAAGAACTATCTAAAAACTGTTCTAATATAGGAATGATTTTGTATTACATCACAAGTAGGAACATATGGACATAGTATGGGCGCAGCCATCTGTTTATGAATAGTCCACTATATAATGATAACAAAATTCCTCAATGCCTGGATGGTGGAAACTAGATCCAGGGTATTCATTTCTACTTCCCGAACTAGTACAATTCTATCCATGTGAATGAATGTGTCGAAGTCTAACATGGTAGAAACCACTTGATTACTAGTCAATGATGTAAATTGTTAACAAGTGTGAGAGGAACCACCAGTAATGTCAATGGCCCTCAAAGTATTCAGTACAATCCATGAAATGTGAATGAATGAGTCGATGTCGATAAACATCACAGAATCCTTTGATAGAAGGTCAATGATGCAACCTCTCATCAAAGGTGAGAAACTGCCATTGAGGCATGCAGATTCTAAGGTACTGACGATTTCTAGATCATCTTTCTAGATAATGAGTCGAAGTCGATAGAAAGCGATCCGTCATAGGCAAGCCCATAACACGAAATCATAGATCAAGTCTGAAGAAATATTTGGCAAGAACTAACTCAGGGATGGTCAATGATGGATGACAGATATTTTGTAGGTGAATGGTTTATTTGCACAGACCTCTTGAACACATAACGACACTGCAGATGGCTTGGTGACAGTTGACCCAAAGCTAATACCCGGACAACTGGCTGAAGACTTTCAATGTGGCTTGATTAACTGTTAGGTAAAAGGATTTCCCAACCCAGGGTTGAAAAAAGTGTTCATGTTCAAGAGTGATGGAAAGTTTTTCAAACACAAAGTATAACAAACAGGTTCATTTTTCTCTCTTTTCCCCCACCATTTCTGGCAAGTACCTCTTTATTTTTGACAAGCTTGAGGAGGATAACATTTGCTTGGTTATAAGCTCATCCTTCAGATGAGTCCAACTTAGTTTAGGTTCGAACGCTAAGAAGGAGTGGTCCGTTCCTGTTTGTAATTGAACAGGTCCTTTACTGTTAAATTTTAACAAGTCCAATATAGGAGAAACTCGACGTTTTTCCATTTTAGGGAGTCAGAAGAAAAACTTAAGAAAACTCCATGGTTGTCCTTTTTCGTAAATTTGTGTCTCCCAAGCCTAAAAAAGTATAAAATAATACTTGAGAGAACCGCTTGATCATTACGATCAAGGAGTACTTTTGATAATTAGTGTCTTCAATCTGAAAAAGTAAAAAAGTGATCGAAAACACGTTGTTTTATTACCAATATCGAACTCCAAACGACAAAAGTCCGGCAATCTTTTCATGTTTATATGGTCAGAAAAGAGCTGTAAGAGGACCATCTTTTTAATTCCTTTTTAACGAGTCTAAAAATAAAAACTCGGCAATCTTTTCATATTTTACGAGTCAGAAAAGAGCTTAAAGAGGACTCCTATGTGTTTTTTGTTGAAAATGACCAATTTCACCTGAATACCCAATATTCTGCACAAAAACGGCAAACATTAATCATATCTGTTTTAAAAATAATAAAAATGTACCAAAAGTGACCTTTTCAAAGTAAAAAATAAATAAACTAAATTTATTTATTCAAAAAATCTTATAAAAATGACTTTTACAAGTTCATTTTCACCATTTGGCTTTGGAGTAAAAAGTAAGAGCTTTTGGTAAGAAAACTTCCTCTGGAGATTGTGGAAAATCCGACCACTGGAATCGAGAACCGTCTTCTCCTGGTAATCCACATTGTCCCTGACTTGCATTTCATTCATTTAAAATTTTGTTTTAGGGTTTAAAAATTGATTTTTAGAGGAAAATTAGGGCAAAAAAATTGCCTGCGGCAGTTGCGCGGGTGTGCCATGTGGCCCTTGCGCACCCCGATTTTTCTATGCACAGAGAAAAGTCAGGGTGCCGCACCTGTCCTTAAGGAGAAGTGCGCAACTACACACTGTCTCTAAAAGGATGGGTGCGAACCCCGTGGAACGCAGATTTTAAACCCTAAATTCTTCATTTTTGCCCCATAGATTTTGAAATGACATGTTCTAAACCACCTATTTTGCAATGTAGGTACACAAGATGCTTGTTTGGCAGGAAAGAGAGCACGAGGACATGGATCAAGCTGCATTACTCCATCCACCTTCATTACAGACATTGAGAGCATGCAGGCTATTCAAATTTTGGACCATACCTGGCATGAGGGCACAGGTAGACTTTCTACAATCGCTGGTGAACAGGTGGAGCACGCAGGACCAATGCTTCATTATTTGTGGCAACCAGCTCGAAATCGAGCCGGATGACATATACTTTTTGACTGGCTTTCCCAAGAGAGGCGAGGATTTATCCCTGTTAGGATCTAGGCCAGGTGGCCGATCTGTCGCTAGTCTCCGACTAGAGTTTTGTAATAACCAAACTTCGGACAAACTGATAGATGTTAAAACCATCTCCTGTCATGAACTAAAAGTGATCGCCTTTACTGTTACCAGACTCTACGGGAGCGTAGCATTGCATCTAGCTACCAGTTCCCAGATGCGCATGGCAGTAGACTGCTTCCAAGGCACCATCTTCAATTGGTGTGATGCTGTATTGGCCAATGTGAAGGGCCAATTGACTAGGGCGAAGAATGGACAGCTAAAGAACTTTGGATGTGGTTATTTAGTTGTCAGCATTGCCCTAGAGAGGGTACCTATGCTGGTTCCACAGCAACTTACTGTTGAGGCTGGATTTCCCTGAGATCTTAGGGTTATGCGATGGGTTGCAGTCATGGCCCGCCATCCTGAGGAGGGTACCGATGTTGCTCGTTTCACACCCAAGTATTTTCATTGGTTAGAGAACCAACTCTTTGTGATTCAGGATTTTCCATACGCTGGGATGGATTTGATCCCGACATGGCTCTTCCACCAGGAGAGCAATGGGATGATAGAGGCAAAATTGTTTTCAACATTTTCAATTATATATATATCTATATATATATATATTTATATATATATATATATATTATATATATATATATTATATAATAATATATATATATATATATATATATTATATATATATATATATATATATATATTGTTTTTAAATCATCCCAAAACTAATAGTAAAAAGCTTTTAAATGCAGATGTGGGTCCACGGTGACCAGCCGCTCTCCAGCTTTATGATCGAAGACAGCCAGTTGCCGCAGCACCGGCCCCACAGGACCAATCAGCAGAGACCTTGGCCAAATTCGAGGGTCATCTAAAGCGCTTGACCGCAGATATTCGGGAGACCAGCATAGATGACATTCCTCTTAGACTTTAGCGCTATGTGATTGGGGTCCCAGGACCTTTTAGAAGGTTCCTTTGTAGGGTGGCCTGAGCAGTGGTGTCTTATCGTGATCATCACTAGTGATAGGATGATTGCCTTGTAGACTCATTTTTGGACTTTTATACTATCATTTTTGCTGATCATAAGGTGTTTTTCAACCTATGATCAAAGATGATGTATATTTTGACACACTCCTATGCTATGCTACATTACTATTATTGGTTATCTTGCAAAACATGTTATGGGATGTTTTTAAATTTACTGTTTGATTTAATGCAAATGTCTATTTAACATTTGAGAAGCAACTGCATATGCTAATGTATTTAAATATCTTGGAATGTGCTGATATTCGATGTAATCAAATTCCCATTCCAAGAGATGGACTCTAAAAAATAATCGTAATAACACTGGATTTCTAATGGCAGAAACTCTATTGAGCTATAATACAACGAGTTCTAAATCTAAATTAACAATCAAACTTCGAATTCCAAATGAAATGGATTCAGATAATAACTCAATCACTACACTGTATTCTGCAATGTTGTTCATTGTTTGACCGAGGCTTACCCCATGCATAGATACTAACTCGTCAGAGGGCGAACAAATAACTCAAGCTGCGGAAGACATGTTTCGTGTACTACGACAAGCGCCATCAGCAAAACCGATGTATGTTTGGAGAGGCATCGACATCTGTGATATCAAGAGTAAAATCAAGATAAGCAGGAATAATAATGAAAAACACTCTCTGAAGTAAAGCACACATTCCTAATCTAAAAGCACACTAAACTTAGAAAGAAACTAGTCTAAAAAATCTCCACACTAATCTCTTAAGCATAATATCGCTTTAGATAAAGCCCATTCCTAGGTTTACCTAAAGAGACACCGTCAAAATCTTCTAACTCATAGGCCCTTTTTTCCAGCTTTCGCTTGACAATATACGGACCATGCCACATGGGTACAAATTTGCCAGCCCCTAGCTTATCGTTTGCTTGATCATAAAGTAAGACTAGGTCTCCTTCCAAAAAATTGCGGGGTGTAACATTCTGATCATACTGAGCTTTAATCCTTTTGGCATGAGTTTTGATAGCTAATGCAGCATTACGTCGATTCTCATCTAATTGAGCTAAGTATAATAAACGTTTTTCCTCTTCGGAAGTGGCTGGGAATAATTGCACGGCAATTTGTAATGACGGGATTTTGCATTCAATGGGTAATACTGCCTCTAAAACGTAAACCAGTTGAAAAGGAGTAAACCCTGTTGATGTTTTGACTGAGGTTTGATATGCCCAAAGTGCTAAAAACAACATGTTATGCCAATTCGACCTATGAATCCCAATGATTCGTCGGATCATGGTTACTAGAACTTTGTTGATTGCTTCAACCAAACCATTTGCCTGTGGGTAATATGGAGTGGAACTATCGTGACGCAGGCCAAGCTAATCTGTAAGTTTAGTCATAATGATATTTCGAAAATGACTCCCATGATTAGTGATAATCGCTTGAGGAACACCAACCCTAGAAATTATATGATTGAAAATGAAAATCACAACAGTTTTGCCGTCTGCCAAAAATGTAGGCATCGCCTTGGCCCACTTGGTAAAATAATCTACCACAAGGATGATATACACATTCCCCCCAGTCGAGTAAGGGTTACAAGTAATAAAACCGATACCCCATTTTGCGAATGGACCAACGATAATTATAGGGTGGAGAGGAGCAGATGGAGCGCACATCTTACGATCAAAAATTTGGCAATTGTGGCATTTCTGGACTGCAATGATACAATCTTAGAATAAGGACGACCAAAAATAGCCAGCACGCAAAATCTTTTGGGCTGTG
This sequence comes from Pinus taeda, assembly GCA_000404065.3. Taxonomy (NCBI): domain Eukaryota; kingdom Viridiplantae; phylum Streptophyta; class Pinopsida; order Pinales; family Pinaceae; genus Pinus; species Pinus taeda. The sequence goes on from APFE031507860.1 coordinate 17,203, forward strand.
GCATACCCAGACATATGACCGCCACACGCTCCAGAGTGACAGTCATTAAGAACCTTTTCAGCCTCGTCATGAGTAAGACAACGACGGAAAACAGAATCCACCCCACGACGATAAAGAGTATCTCCAATGATAGTGTAAGGTTGGGATTGGAATCATATTTTCTGGTGCTGAGATCATGAGATGTCTGGCCGAAAAGATTGTGTCTGGAGATAGACAATGATATCTCCATACCATGGATCAACAATGCTGATAAGGAACAAGGATTCATCCGCATTGGGTTCTTCCGCCACATGTTCGGTATCAGCACGAGGGAAGTCACACATCAATTCCGCAAAAAACCAAAGACTTATTTGACTTGGCCTTCTCAAATTCCAAGTCAAATTCCTGCAAGATGACAATCCATTTGGAATACTTTCCCCCTAGCAATTGTTTAGTCAAAATGTATTGCATAGGGTTACAGTCAGAAATGACCGTGGTGTTGCATAACAAAATGTAATGACGAAATCGCTGAACAGATTGTACTGCAGCTAAGGCCAGTTTCTCCACATGTGAATATTTTAACTCAGTCAGAGTTAGAGTCCGACTAAGATAATAAATCACATGTTCACTTTCGAATTCATCCTATTGAACTAAAACCATCCCAATGGTGGAATGTGAAGCGGTGAGGTACAAGAAGTAATCTTGGTTGTAGTTGGGAGGATGCAATAACGGCGCATGGGTCAACGCTTGTTTAATTGCATCGAAAGATTTGTCAGCTATCTCGTCCCAAAAGAATGGAATGTTCAGTTTCAAAAACCGGGTGAAACCTTTTGTAATCTCGGCGTTGTTAGGAATGAAATGACGTAAAAAGTTTGCTTTCCCTTGCAAACTCTGGAGTAGGCGAAGAGTCAAAGGAGATGGTAACTTGACGATGGCTTCAACCTTCGAAGGATCGACACAAATGCTGGCTTTGGATACAACAAATCCCAGTAAATGACCTGTTTCTATACAAAAAAGACATTGTGCAAATTTAGCCTAATCCGATAATGCCTACATCTCATAAAAATTGCTCGTAAATGAGTGATATGGTCGGCTCTATGTAAAGAATGGGCAGGTAAATCATTGAGATAAGGCTGCACAATGTGCTTGATGTCATGAAATGCATAAGACATAGCCCTTTGAAAAGTTTCTCCGGCGTTCTTCAATCCAAAAGGTAACTTGCAATAAGAAAATGTCCCCCATGGACAGATGAATGCCGTTTTTGGTTGATCGGTAAGTAGAATGTTAATTTGACTGTAACCAGAAAAGGCATCCATAAAGGAGAAAATTTCACTGCGGGCACAATCATCAATAATTTGATCGATATAGGGTGTTGGATAATTGTCCTTGGGACAAGCACGATTGATATCCCTATAGTCAATACATATTCTTATTGTCCCTTGTTTTTTAGTAACCGGAACAATATTTGATACCCAATCCGTTAAAGGAATTGGATAAATGAAACCTGCTTTAAGTAATTTTTCAACTTCTGTTTTGATGGCAGCAGCTTTTCGTGGGTGTATCTGACGCAACTGTTGCCGGATGGGTTTAGCATCTGGGTAGGTTTTGATCTCATGAACAATGATTAAAGGATCAATTCCTGGCATTTCCTCATAGGACCAGGCAAACACGTCTCAAAATTCTTGAAATAGGGCTTTATATGTTTTGACTTCAGTGTCCATACAAGAAGCACCTATGTGAATGTTTTCAACAATCCCAGGTTTGACTGAAATGTCGATAGGAACCGTTCGAGAAATATTGGCTAAATTTTGTTCAGAATTAGGATGTTTCAATGGATTTTGTGGTTCTTTGACATATTCAGCAGTAAAAATAGATGAAAAATCATTTTCAAAATGATCGATCTCAGGTAAAAACGAAGATCGATGATGAAGATCTTCCCATGGTAACGCATCAACAGACAACAGTTCCCGAATTTGTTCATCGGTGTGAATAGTTTCAGAAAAGGTCGTTGAATCTGGGGTTGAGATTGAAACTGATTCCCCATGGATCTCATTCACTAGATCAAGATTGGTTGAACTTGATTCGGAAAACGACTATACGGCCTGATAAGCAACTTCAAAGGGACTCAAAGGCATGGCATCACCAAAAGAGTCCACCTCAGAATCGAATGGAATGATCCAAGGATCGTCAAGAATAATGGATTTTGACGAAATCATATGAATAGCCGCGAAAGGAGACAGTACGTTGGGAGGAGGAAATGAAAAAGTTCCAAGTAAACCCGAATCTTTAACTAGTCCTACCCCAACATCCTTACAAGGGATAGCGGTTTTACTAACATGTTGAATACTCTTAGTAGAGGATGGGTCAAACGAAAAGTAAGTTAACTGATCTATGGTAATGATCTTTCCATTATGTGGAAACTTAATAAGCCGAAAGACCGATGAAACAACAACAGTCATGGCGTTAGACAAGCTACGACCCAAAAGAAGGTTGTAATCTAGAGGGGCATCAACCACCTCCACATCTAGATTAACAGTTTTTCCTTCAACCCCTATAGGTAAGTCCTGCAAAATACCATAAGGATGAAACCCTCGGCCATCAAAGGCCTTCAGAATTGTTGGGGATTGATTAAGTGTAAGAGAGCCAAGGGTTTTCCAACACTATATCGACATAATACACGTTGAAGCTCCCTCATCAATAACAATCCTAAAGCAAGGTCTGTTTTTGACTAACACTGGAATTTGGAAAGCCATTTGATGAGGTAAACGAGGTGTACTATTTTCTAAATCGAAGACTATGAGGTTTGAGTCCTGAAGATCAACAGCTCCTATAGCCGACAATAGCATTTTACGTTGTGCTGGATAAGATTGTAGCACCTCCAAAGCCAGCATTTCTCAAGGGGAAACAACTAAATCTTCAACAATGTTATAGTTCTGAGCAGCTCTCGCATGTGGATTGAAAGCTGACTTTCGAAGTATACCCTTAGCGAGCGGTTTGATTACTAAGTCGGGATTTGGTTTCTTAATCTGTAGCAGATCAGAACCAGACAGAGCTGAGGTTGATGGATTGGAATTAGAAGATTATGCTTCCTTACCACCAATAGGACTCTTACTTCCATAATCTTGCGATCATGTCACAATCCTTACATGTGACATCATCATTATGGGCTCTTCGGAGGCACTAGAGGAAGAACCTATCATCTTACTATCTTGACTTGGAAAAGGATCCTTCAAAACAGCAGGTGTTTGTGAACCTTTGACGATTTTCGCAACCTCGGAACGATGTGGACAATCTCTTGTAAAATGCTCCTCATCGCAGATGAGAAAAGGATAGCAAGGTTTACGTTTCTCATCAGTAGATTCTGGTTTATCGGATTTCTCCTTCGAGTTTTGCTTATTCTTCTTCTTGCCTTTCTTTTTACCGTTAGATTTGGATTTGGTTGTAGATGATTCTATGACATGGACATCGACAGAAATTTCAGTTGAAGACGCTCCCTTCGGGGAATCTGGTAAAGTTATGATAGGAGAAGAATTCTTGGAGGATTTCTTCGTACTCTTGGTATTAATAGAACCAATCATACCGTCAGTGGCATGAGACCCTGAGGGAGGTGCAGCTATTTGATTTTGTTTGGGAAGGTCGGGGATTTTCTCATGTAAAGTACTTGACTGCATATAAACTAAGTCAAGGTACTGAGCTTGAGCAATTACTTGCTCTTTGGTAACTACTCTTGCCTTGGCTACATCTTTAGTTATTTTAGGTAATAACGATTTTACAAACCATTCTACCAAAATTTGGTTCGAGATAAAAACTTTCACTAAACGATGTCGACGTCGCCATTCATGAATATGATCTAAATATACATGGACGTCGACTATTTTAATGAAGTTAATAATTCCTTACCATTGTCATATCGGACTGGTAGCTGAAAATGAGTAAGGAAGGAAGTGGCTAACTAACTAAAATTGTAAAAAGAGCCTCATGGCAACTCAATGTACCACTTGGCTGCAAGGCCAATCAAAGTGCGTTGAAAAAGATGAAGACGAATTGAATAATCTATAATGGAATTCGATGCACACCAAAGATGGTAAGTCATCACATGATTAGACGGATCTTCTCCTGACTTCCCCTCAAACTTTGGTATATCATTGGGCAACTTATTCGACATTGGCAGCCAAAACGGAAGATAATTAATGGGATCGTTCGTAAGGCGCGACAAGTCAAGTAAATCCAAAGTTGCTATAAACAGTAACTGACGGTTCAGATCCTGAAAACTTGGGGTCATAAGACAAACCCTAGGAGGAGGATATCCATGATAACTTGGTATTGGATTTGCATATGGGATATTATATCCTCCTAGAAAACCAGGATTAAACGGACCATACTGGGGTTGTTGAGGTTGTTGATAAGTATACCCAAGGTACGGTTGATATTGATAAGCTGGATTCTGCACACAGGTTCGAATTGGTACTATCCCTGGTACAGTTGATAAGTAAATTGGGGTTGACTTGTGACAACCGTACTAGGCCCAGGTTGTCCTACAGGCATCGAAACCAGAGTCTGGATTGTAGGTCTAGAGTGAGGTAAAGAGGCCTGAGGAGTTGATACAGGAGTAGTAGAAACTGGAGCTTCTGATACTCCAGAAATAGGTGGGGTGTATTGAACAGAGGCCGCAGTAGTTGCAGCAGACGTTTGGGGCGAAGTTCGAGGTGAACTAGGCCCAGACTGATGAGCTACCCCAGGTGTAGAAGTTTGAGTAGTAGGCTAGATAGGTTGCTGGGGTGAACCAGTAATCAAAGGTTGTCCAGATTGAGATGACAACTGCACACTAGGTTGCGGAGTCTGTTGATCGCACACCATGTTCATTCTGGGGTATGGACCCATAACAAGTTGAGCATATTGCGGACCAAAACTAGGTTGAGTGTAAGGTTGATAATTATACGGTACATTTCCCGGTCCTTGAACAAATGATTGACCTGAAGGTGGTTGAAAACCTTGAGGTTGGTATTGACCTTGAGGTTGGTATTGACCTTGAGGTTGGTACTGACCTTGCAGTTGGCACTAACCTTGAGGTTGGTACTGACCTTGAGGCACATATTGATACTGAGGTTGACCTTGAGGTACATATTGGCACTGGGGTTGACCTTGAGGAAAATATTGTCCCATAGGGATGTACTGTCATTGAGGTTGCCCCCAGATGGTAATGGACTACCTTGAGGTTGCCCCCCAGGCAGTATTTGAGTAACTTGCAGCTGCCCCCCAGGCGGTATTGAACTACCTTGAGGATTAGGAGTAGTACCAGACATCATAAGAATCTCTTTGACACTTAACGGTTTAGTTCTGTTATTACCAAGAGATACTACATATTCGATGGGTTAAGGAGATGCTCCTGAAAACGTACTAGATAAAGACTGATACCTAGGAGGAACAAAAGGACCACCATGCAAAAAAAAATTCTGGCGTTTGAGAAAACAAGGATGATTGTCTCGACATATTCAAAGGAGGGTAATAACCTCTGGGTGTTGGATGGAAAGGAAATCGAGGTGGTGAAGACGCGAGACCTAGATTTTCTAAAAAATTAGTCAATGAAATATACCAAGCGTCACCTCTAATGGGACTGTAGAAAATGGATTCACGCTCCCTAAGTTCGATAGTTGGTTGATTTTCAGGGATGCTTATACCTTCGTTCGGACTTACAATTTCTTCTATGGAAATGAGTCCATAAGGAAGATTCTCGGTAATGATATTTTCTACCCTGGGTGAACTAGGACCACTAGAAATAAGAGAAGCAAATCCCAAAGATGGAGTAGCAGCAGGTTCAGTTTCAGGTTCAGAGATTTCAGGTTCTTCGACTAATGAGCTAGTAGGAGTGATACTACCAGTCACCTCGGAAAATGAAATCGGTTCAGAAATATGTTCTATTGCTTGAACTAGATGATTAGGATGTATGATTAATGAAGACTCTCCAGCCTCCGGTGACCCAACTCTACTTTCACTAGGTGTTACAAGAGCTCGTAGCCCTTCAAGTTGACTTGGTGTAAATTCGGGAGGTTACCCCCGAAGTCGACGGGATTGTCTCGGTAATTCGTCCACGATTAATTATTTAATTACTTCACACGAAAACAAAGAAAATCTCAAGAAAACCACCTAAAGTCTCTAAAGAACCAAACAATTTGAAGCACACGCCTAATAAATCTAGGAGATCAAACCACACACAAACAGTGTCTTTCTGGATCGAAAACACTAGTTGGTGATGAAATCCAACGTCGCAAAATTCAATACAGAAATGGCGGTTGGAACAGTTACCCCAACAACCTGCTTAATGAAATAGACTAGCACAAGTTTCTCCACTATAACCGTCTCGAGTGAAGATAACCCCCAGAGAGTCCAAAGTGAGTCTAGTCGATGTCTGCTCCAGGTATAGTGGGATTCTTCCCTCCACCGTCACCTAAGAAAGAATCCCTAAAGATTAATAGCCACTAAGGTCACCAAACGGAAACAACAATATACTTGGGGAAACATCTATGATCCGATACGCACAACAAGGGTAGAGTAACAAAGCTCAATCCCCTTGAAGGCTCCTTGACATAATCCAAGGTTTACCAACAAGTGACCCCAGGCTCCTCGACAATGGTCAATCCAAGGTTTACCGTTTTTAATACGTGAATATCTTCTATCGTTCCCAATGAGGAAGGAATGATTCCCACACTGGTTCGGATATGATCTCGTGCTTCTCCTTTAAGAGGATCTTTCCCAGAGCATAGATGTAACAATTGGAATTTCTCCCTACTGCAAGATCGACTACTTGTTTGTTTAAACTATCTTGGAGAGTTAATTACTCCCTACTCCAAGATACTAGCCTAAGCTATGTTGGTGAAAAGAGTCCTAGAAAATAAAAAGCTTGCTAGATGGATTTTAATTAAGTGTTAATTTTATTGTTTGTTTCTTAAGTCAATGGGTGTGGAGATGAAACCTTATGGTGTGAAGACTCGACTCCAAAACACTAAAAAATGCACCTAAGATGATAACAATTCCTTTTCCTTTTCAATGAATTTCTAGCTAAGGAAGAGTTGAAAATGCAATGCTTTGAAAATCAAATCTTTCTCTTAACATACAACTGAAAGGAAAACTTTTTGTTATTTTCAAAGAACTTTAAAAACGAGACTACTAATCACACTCACGGAAAATCCCTTTGCTTTTCAACAATCAAAAACTACAAGAATAAACAATTCTTTTGAGAGAGCATTTAAGATTTCTAGAAAAACTCTAAAGACCATAGAAAACAAGTTTTTCAACAATCTTCTATAATTTCTATGAAAAACTCAACACTACAATCTAATCTGGAGATCTAAACGAAAAATGGATTGAAAAGAAACTTGAAATGTTTTTTGAGGATGCTTAACTTAGTTTTTCAACTAACTAAGGATCAATTTGTTCAGCTCAACAAACTAATCACAAGCACCTAATTATTTTTTAATAAAAAATGAAATTCGAAGCTTTCAATCAAGTTTAATCAAAGTTTTGCAAAAGAGAAGAATGGGATCTAGCTCTCTTCAAGGACGGATTTCATAAACTAGTCAAACTCAGCAAGAAGACCAGAGAGACCAGGGTGATCTAAGGCTCTAAGGCTTCTAATCTCTTAGCTACTATGAAGACCAAGCAAAAATCAATCCAATAGGCAAAACTTCTAGAAAATCACTTCAAACGAGAATGCCAATGAAAACTAACTCACAAGGAACTTTTGTCAAGACAAGTGCAGGTCCGGGCATAAACTAACAGCTATGGACAAAAACTAAACCTAACTGGGTAGATGGATCTTAGGTTTTTCAAACTTTTGACAGGGTCCGCAGGCCCCCAGTAGAACTAGGTGCAGTGCCACTTTGTGTTACACTGTAACAGTGCGGACAGGCCCGCACTGTACCTAACTCAAAAGGTGCGGTCCTCTTCCAAAAATTCAAAAAATAAAAATCAAACCAAGATCTAACAAGTACCCAAACTGACACACATCAAGGCAAAATTAGAAACCAAAACTCAAGTTTCTCAAGTCAAAGAAAATACAAATCAAAAACCAAACCAAACCAGTCACCAGTGGAGTCGCTAATTTGTTGGCCGGATAAATCGTTCTTGCGGACAAGACCAATCTCCCTAGTATCGAATGATATCTAGCAACAAAGAGCACAAACAAAGCTACTTTTCTCTAAACATGTTTCAATTCATAAATGAAAACTAAGAGGTGTAACAGACCCTACCTCGGAGCTCATAAAATAAACCATTAGAGACAGTTCATTGAGAAAAACAAACTTGATTGTATTAACTTTATGAATAAAAGAACCTTACAACCTTTGCCTTGATGTTGCACAAGTTCTTTCCAGGGTCCAGCAGGAGTCTCCTCTACTTTGACAAGCCTCACTCACTTCCCAAATGACATGAAAGGTATGTGATCTCTCCTCTCACAAGCTCAAAAAAGGAAGCCTAGTTTTCAGCAGCATTTACCCTCAAGAATCTTCAGCTTTCAACCTCCCCTACAACCAGCCCAATGCATGAATTATAGGGCAAATGGAGGAAGTTGCAGGTCCACCATTGAAGGGATAAGTTCCTCCTTCAATGGGATAAGCACCTCATATCATGGAGTTAGCTCCCTTAGTTATGGAATGGATGAACCAAGGTGGAGCGGACTTGCTAGCGTAATATTCCTTCTAGAAGTGTCTAAAAGTGACCCAAGATGAGTTTTTAAGAATGAACTCACGCCTTTTTAACTTTTACAGGGGTTTGCACCCATTACTCAATATACATAGTGGTCAGGTTCGCAGGAAACATGACCATTAGGTGCGGCACCACAGGCAATGCTAGGAGAAAGTGCGAAACCAGGATTTGAGATATTTTTAAGGTCTTTCTCCCATTTTCAAGGCTTGACATGAAGAGCTGAGGTTTAAGACTTGCAAAGGAGGTATGTGTGAGTGTTGATGGACTCACACAAACTGTAGAAAGTCATGGTGAAACCATTTTTTTTGTTGTAACAGATTGCCCCCTAAAGTGCGAAGTCTGTAGTAGATGAGGATGGTTTTTGATCATCTAAGAAGAGTGAAGGATTTTATCATTTCAAGGATTTTCCTATGGATACCCCTACCGAACCTGTAAAAACATTCAATGTAAAATATATATATGTGAACATATTATCGTTGAGGTAGGCATTCCCATACTCAGATCAAAACTGACTAAGGACTATCTAAAACTGCTCTGAGATAGGAATGATTTTCTATTACATCACAAGTAGGAACATATGGACACAGTATGGGCGTAGCCATCTGTTTATGAATAGTCCACTATATAATGATAACAAAATTCCTCACAACCTGGATGGTGGAAACTAGATCTAGGGTCTTCATTTCTACTTCCCAAACTAGTACGATTCTACCCATGTGAATGAATGTGTCGAAGTCGAACATGGGAGAAACCACTTGATTAG
>APFE031507861.1:0-28838 GCA_000404065.3 Pinus taeda
AGAGGGGGGGGGGGCCTTGGGTTGCGTGCTTGCCTTGAGAAAGCTCTTTTTTCCTACAAAACAAAAACACAAAACCCAACACGAATATGCAAAGAAAAACGAACCTTACGGCTCAAAGTTAACTTTAGCCGGAAACTAAATATTTTTCTCAATGTTTCTGATTTTCCAAGATCACACTAAGGTGCAGGGAAAAGAGCATACGCATGAGAGAAAAAAAAAACTTCCTTTCTATTTTTGATTTGCCCAGATCGCACAAAGTCACAGGGCAAAGAGCATACGTAGAAATGAAAGGTATAGATACGGTAATAAAAAAGGCTAAATAAACAGAAACCGAAATAACCAGAGAGAAAATAACAGTAAACTGCATATAAACACTATATACCTCCAGATCTTAAAAATGACGCAAATAGGGCTACCGGAAACCTTTTCGTGTGAAATGAAAGGGGTTCCTCACTGGAACAGATGCTCCGAACACAAAAGAGCAGTCCTCTCAGCCCGAAAGTAGTCAGAAACACTAGATCTAGGAAACGACAGCTGCATGCAGTTCTACCGGCTTCAGATTTGGATCACCAACGGACGCGGCCCTCAAATAGCTCTGATACCATGTAGGAATTTACAAGGTAAGTTCCTCATATAGAACACCAAAAGGACACCGCTCACAAACAGATCACAGATCAATACACCAGTATTTTGACGTGGTTAAAACCCTCAGAGAGGGAAACAGTCCACGGCCTGCGCCAACGTGGCTACTACAGGCAATTTATTAATAAAAGAATGAAAATTTACATAAGCTTCTCTCATGCACGGCGAACCTACAAATGACCCTCCATGCGCTTTAAATAGAATTCATGGACCAATCGGGTGTCAAGCCACGGATCAAGTGTCGGTAATACCGAGGAGAGAATGAACCGTCGGATCACTACATATCGTGACTGTCGGATTGTAAGTTACAAAATGTACAACGGTAAAGAAACACACTTTACCTAACTCTATACATAACTCTATACTAGACCAAGTTGAACTTAACTATTTCCTATGTGTCGGAATATCCTAACATCTATAATATTGCAAAGCAGCCAATGGAGGATAGATGTAGGTTCATTGATTAGTTCACCCAGTATATTCCCAAGTTGGTCACTAGAGAGGACAATCATAATCTCAATAGGACAGTCTTGGAAGAGGAGGTCAATGAGGTGATCAAAGAAATGCAAAGTGGAAACGCACCAAGCCCAGATGGATTCAATGTTGATTTCTTCAAAACCCGCTAGGATACAATCAAACAAGGCATCCTCGAGGTTGTGGACGACTCAAGAAAATACAAAAAGGTTTTGAAAGCATTGAATGCTTCCTTCATAGCTTTGATCCCAAAAAAGGAAAATGCTATGACTCCGGATGGATTTATACCCATAGCCTTATGTAATGTGGTGTATAAAATCATCTCCAAAGCGATAGCCAATAGACTCAAGCACCTACTACCTTGCCTCATCTTGGAAGAGCAAACAGGCTACGTGGAGGGAGGACAAATTCTCAACAACATCATCCAAGCACATGAGGTGGTACACTCTCTCAAAAGCAACAAGCAAGCAGACATGATTATTGAGTTGGACATTGTGAAAGCCTATGATAAACTCAGATGGTATTATATCAGAGCTACTCTGAAAGCATATGGCTTTAACTAGAATTGGATGAGATGGGATATGGCACTAGTCATCGCAACTAGTTTTTCCATTCTGCTTAATGGAGCTCCTTCAAATACCTTCACACCTTCCAGAGGGCTCAAAAAAGGTGATCGCTCTCCCCTTTCCTCTTTGTCCTCATGATGGAAGGGCTAGGAAGGGAAATCAAAATGGCTAATGTTGAGGTCGAATTCGGGGGATCAAGCTCACCCCGGATGGAGACGCTAACATTCATCAATAATTTGTGGATGATACTATGCTACAAGGCCTACCCATAGTTAGGGAAGCTAGGGAAATCAAAGATATCTTAAATGAATTTGCTATGGCAGCAGGTACAGAGGTAAGCCTAAACAACTCCAAAGTATTTTTCTTTAACACTAATATTGCTATACAGAGAAACATTTCCAGGATTCTTGCTTTTCAAAGGGAACAATTGCCTTCGAAATATCTTGGTATTCCCCTTACTGATAAACCTCTCAGCAAGAAAATATGGGAACCAAATTTAAATAAACTTCAAGACAAAATCAGAAAATGGACATGCAAATCCTTAAACTTAGCAGGGCGACTTGTCCTCACATAGGTGGTCTTGCAAGCCATTGCCATTTTTATGTTTACAACTATCCCTGCTACTCAAGGTATTAAGCAGAAGATAAGGAACATTCAAAGGGGCTTTCTATCGGGTAGAGGGGAAGAGAAAGAAAAGTGGTCTTTAGTTGCCTGCGACAAGCTCTACAAGCCCAAAATCCATGGTGACTTGGGGATGCATTATCCAGATACTCTCAATAAAGTTTTGGGAACTAAGCTTTGGTGGCATTGGATCAAGGAATTGAATGCCTCCTGGGCTAAGCTTTGGAAACAAAATTACACCAAGTACTAGTAGGAAAAGGATATTATTAGAATGACAGGACAAACCAGGGGCTCACGCATATGGAACCTTGCTTGGGAGAACAAAATCATTGTTCAGCAGCATTGTTTTTGGGAAATTCGAGTAGGGGACCGAGCTCGATTCTAAGAGGACAGCTGGCAACAGGAACCCATCCTTAACAGGAATGACCTGGAAACCCTCAAAAGAGACACAAACAACAAAGGCCTATTATTGGTAAAAGATTTTTGGGATCAGGGAAGGAACAATGATAAATGGAGGAAGTGGAAGGAACTAAGTTACAGTGATGAGAGTCCTTTGAAGGCCATGGAAGAGGCTTACACCATGGACTTGAAGCACATACAGATTCTTTTTTCCTCCTCACATGACCAATTAAGATGGGGGAAGAATAGCTAAGGTAACTTTAACCTCAAAGAGGAAAAACAAGCAATTATAGGATTCAACTTTGTAAATGCTGATAAATTCTGGAAGGAGCTTTGGCAAACTCCTCACTGGATGAAAATAATGTTATTTATCTGGCTTGTGCACCAAAGAAAGATCCTAACCTCAGAAAACCTCCTAAAGAAAGGCTTCAGTCACCCTTTCAAATGTCACCTATGCGGCTCACTTGAGTAAACGATTGAACACCTGCTCAACCTCTAACTTTTTTCTACTAAGGTGTGGTACTGGGTGGCCTCAAGCTTCAGAGAAACCGACAGTGACAGTCTCAACATATCCAACACTCTGAAAAACTGGAGGAAGAACTTCTTAGAGAATGATATCGTCAACAAAGCCTGGATGCTAGTACTAGGCTTTGTCATTTGGAATGTTTGGAAAGAACACAATAGGCGGATCTTCATAAATAAAGCTAGCGAGTGACATCACATAATCAATCAAATTATAAAAAAGCTTAAAGAAATAGTTAAGAGCCTTTTGAGGTCAATTCCCATGAATCCTCCTCTGCTTCACGAGGATATTATTATTCTTAATTTGGGTCTTCAATCCATCAATCCTCAAGGAATAAGGAAGGAAGTGAGAACAATTAACACAGAGGCCAGTAGATGACAGTCCCCTCCTCAGAGCTTCTTCAAAGTAAACAATGATGGAGCTTCTAAGGGAAATTCAAGGAAAGCTGGCTTTGGGGGTGCTATAAGAGATCCTTAGGGGCACACAAAATACATCTTCCATGGCCACTTGGAAAAGGGTACCAATAACATGGCTGAACTTCTGGCATTAGATCAATGCTTGGAGATCCCGGTGGAGGCAAATTTACACAATGTTATCATTGAAGCAGATTCAGATTTCATCATTAGAGAAGCTAAGAAGATTCACAATGGAACTTTGCCATATGAAGTATTGAAGCACTGGAAGCTACTGCAGGTTTTTCACAGTATCCACTCTAACTTGCAGACCCTTAAAATGATTAGATTTGTTCATGTTAGAAGGAAGGCAAATATGCTTGAAGATCAGTTGGCCAACGAAGGTGTAGCCAATAAGGATAGGGATTCTCAGAATGCTCGGGAGTTGTTACCTGAATGGAAACTGTAAGAGGACTGTTTCATCCTGGTAGCCAAAGATTGGGATTTATGGATGAACATCGTTGATCAAAGGAATTCAGGAGATAGGAGTGAGGATGATATCACCTAATTCATCCACGATTTTGGGATATGGTTTCTCTCCACAACTTTGTTCACTTTCAGATGAATTATGAAGGTTTCAAGTCCGGTAATGATATAGAACAGACTCCCTAGGTGTACTTGGCTCAACGGGTTTCTATTGGAGACTCTAGGCGGAAGGCTCAGCAAGGTCTGCGGGAATGTTCCAGCTTTTCCGCAAAACCACAAACGCAATACCATAAGTGGCATTTCGTGCTTGACTTAGATAGCATCTGGTATTTTGGTAGGTGCATGTGATTCCACTCAGCGGGTAACATGTGGCATAGAGAGGTGAGAGAAAACCGCTCTCATCACGCGGTTGACCTCCACGCTTCTCATTCGTGTGATGTCACCGATGACCATTGGATTGGGATTATGTATTCAACAACTAAGATGGATCGAGCTTGTTGCATTAGGGCTCTAGACCTGTTTCTGTTTTTCGGATCCAGTTTAGAGTTGAGGTCGGGTCCATTTTGCAAGGGGTAGTGGGGTCCATGGTGGGTCCTTGTATGGGCCCCGGGCTTTCCGCAAAACCATGGACACAAAACCGCAAAACCTTATTTGGTATATCACGTGGGACATGGCTGGTATCCGGTTTTGTGAAAGATGCATGCAATTCCACTTAGGGGGTGACACGTGGTAACAAGAGGGGAGAGAAAACCACCCTCATCGTGCAATTAACCTCTGTGCTTCTCGTTTGTGCGATATCCCTACTGGCCGTTGGATTGGGACTTTTCTCTCAATGACTGGGATTGGTTGTGCTGCTTGCCCGATGGTGGGTCCCTCTGTGGGTCCCTTCGCTAGTTGGCCGTTGGATTGGGGTTATGTTTTGAACGGTGAGGATTGGTTCCTGCTTGTTGCATGAGGGTTCCGAACTTGTTTTCTTTAGTGGAATTTTTATTGCTGCCATCTGGTCCGTCTGGTGGATGTAGTAGGAACCACATTGTGTTGTTTGTAAGAATCTCGTAAGCTTTGGTCCCTAGCTTTTTTTCGCCCTTGTTGTCTAGGGCACTCTGTATATTATGTAATTTGATCAGATTAATAGAAGGTTCCCTCTTACTTATCAAAAAAAGATGTTGATAATTTTGTTTTATTTATAATGTTATATAAATATTATGGTTTATCTTTTAGATATTTTTATTGTAAAAATCACGAAAGATAAAAAGATATATATAGAACCTAAAAGTTTAATATAATAATTATATTATTAGTTTAAAAATATCTAAGGAATTTAGACTTCTGTGATCCATAACACTGTTTAGAGAGTTTTCGGTGTAATCACATAGATATTCTCTTTTGTCGACGCGTTTCGAACCAACAAGTGTGGTTCATCGTCAGAACAAGTTGAAGAACCAATCCAGGTTAGCTTGTTAAATAGTATGTGCAGAGATTCCAACGGCTATATTGCCAATGGCTAATTTTGACCTAATGACCCGAGCCAAACCAATAATAACCATGTTATATTTAATTATTATTATTATTCTCATAAATTAGTTAAATTCCGTAAATTATATAATAAAAGAACTAAATAAATGTGTATAAATAACCAAAACCTAGCTAATCTAAATTAAAATACTATCATTGGTATATCATAATAATATTTTTAATTTATCATTAGAAACTAATTATGAATTATATATTTAATATATAATTTATATTTATTAAATAGATTAAATTTCTTTAATAATTTATCATTCCAACAAATTAGGTAAATAAAAGTATTCAATTGTTAACCTAATTAAATTAATAAATGTATAACTATATCCCAAAACCGAACTAATTCAAATTAAAATATTATCATTGGTACAAAGAATATTTATTTAGTAATATTTTTATTTATCCTTTTAATCTGATGGTCATTTGAAATTAAATTAATACAATTTTTTTCAATTAATTTAATAGTTTATATTTATTAAATCATCCAAATTTATTTAATAATTTATTATTCCACCAATATTATTAACAAATACTTAGTCAAATAAATAATAATCTTGATATTATTAAATTACTATTATTTATGGAAACTAGTTAAATTAGGTAAATTCTATAATTAAAATATTCATTTGTTAATGTACTTGTTTATAAATGCATATACATAAAAATGAACTAACTCAAACTAAATTAATATTATAGGTACATCATATATTTATTTAATAAATTTTATATTTAAATCTAATGGTCCATTTTAAACTTAAATTAATAAATTATATCTTCTATCAAGATATAATTTTATAATTAATTTAATAATCTATATTTATTAAGAAATCTTATATTAATTAATTTAATAAATTAAATTATTCCAATAATATTATTAAAAATAACCATGTAATTAGGAAGATATTCATCTAGAGGTTAAATTTTTTTTATTTAACAAATATATGAAGTTGGGTAAAGATATTAATATAATGTTCGGGGCTAATAATGATTGAAATAATGAAAACCAAAAATCAAATTTAATTATTTCATGAATATTATTATAATAACTCTGTTTAATTGTAACCTAATAATAGCCTAAAGGAAATAAGGTTAATACACTTATTGGACCGAAATTAATTAATAACTTATTAATAACGCATAATAATAAGACTAAACCATACTAATACTACAGGGATGCTAGGAGTAAAGGGGAAAAAATCTCAGGAAAAGGGACCAACCACCGAAAACAACTCTAAAGGCGAGGGAAGAACCCTAAGACCTAATAAAAAGCGGGACTAAGGAGGCTAGGAAGACAGGGCTGGGACCCAGCAACTACTAATCTTCCAGCCATCATCCCTATTAAGATTATTCGGCCTTTTCTCAATCTCCAAGGCCTCTCTAAATTTATGTGATTACGCCGAAAATTCTCTAAAATAAATAGCTATCATCGTATGGAAGTGCCAAATTATAACTCAAGCATTCACGCATTCATACATAAATAATTGAACATGAATATCACTTTAACACATAGGCAGAAATAGTTAAGAGATAAAGGTACCATTTATAACTAGTTCTACTCATGAGCTTCAAGCAATAATGATTTATCTCTTCTTAATCCAACATCCACTAAGAGTACAAAAGTGCAACATCAATAGTAGATATTAAACGCAGATATCAATAAATCCTATTCCATTCATTCATCAAAACCTCCTCGGAGGGTGCAAAAATGCATGTTCTGAGGACAAGTTTTTCACAAATTTCAGGACCCTTCTCTAAATGCATGAGAAGGGTTTAAATACTACTAGCTAAATCTAAAAATAATTTATTACAAAACTGTAGGATGCAGTTTAAATGACCGTCCTCATTTTAGGCAAAAATAAAGCAAAATTAACACTAAAATTGAATCTAAATCTAAAACTAAAACTAACTATCTGTGTATCTGTTCCTTGAAATCACAAGCATTCAGTATTTTCTTGAGGAGAGTTGGCTGGCTGACTTCCGACTTTAGCTGCCCTGGGAAAACGGAATCGGCAAGAGTTGGCACCATCTTCTCGGCAGAATTGATGATACATTTGAAAGTCATGCATTGGCTGTGTGGTTTTTACCAAATACATCCAGTAAGAATCCCAATTCAACTTGGTCAATCTTTTGATTGATTCTGCCCCTTCTCGAGCCTTCTGTCTCTAGCCTGTTTGTAGTTGCTGTACATATCTACGTACCACTTTGAGGATATCTCTGATAAATACCACTGGTTTTAGAGTTCAAGTTTTTCCTTTTGCCTTTAGCATTTGTTCCTACAAATTTCCGGGCTTACAGGCAACTGAGAAATTATAGGCTTCCCTCTTCAAGGGGTTTTTTCTAGTGCTGCGCGATTAGCACTAATCGCGCATCGGATACTACCTCCGTTTCTTGATCCGGGCTTCCCTGGTGCGATTTTCGCCTCTTGCGCACTTTTTGTTAGAGGATATAAAGCTTAAATTTTGTGGAAATAACGACTCCGTGACTTCTTGACCCTGAGTCTTAAATTGTCTGTTTGTGACATCAATGCTATCCAGTACCCATTAACCATGTCCGTGTATGGAAGAATTTTGGGCCTCGCCGCTATCCGGTGCAAGAACGAACATGCTAGTTCTGTAATAGATGCCTCAGAAGACCCATGTGAGCCTGCATTAGTTGTAACTTCCATCATTTTGGGATTTTCTTCCTCAAGTAGACTATACATGCCTTCCCAAGTAGTAATATCGGCATCTTTGTTACAGGTGGTGTTTGTATATAAGGGTGTCATTTCTTTGTCTGCAGAACTCAGAGGTTTACCCTTCTTTCCCATAATATCCTGAACACTGCTATGTATACTTCTCTACTCTTTGTTCCTGCAGTTTACAAATGAGGTGAGAATAATGATAAGAAAAAGGTGACGGGAAAGCTTTAAATGCCGAAAACATATAAAATATACCACCTTACGTGAAATGGCTCTTCGATCAGATCAAAACCATATTTCATTAATGATTGCCAACTAACTTATTGATTAACATTAACGTGCATAACCGGGTCTCGGTTTATGGAAAAATCTTTTTCGAACAGTGAGCCTTGAAGATCTGCGATAAGGTGATTTGCGATTTTCTTTGCAATATCGCAGAATCGCAATATCACTGGTTCATGGCATATGACAATCATCCATTAATGTGTTTTCTGCGAAATGTGATTTGCGATATGCGCCATCGCATATCGGTGGTTTAAGGCATTTCAACGTAAGTGATGTTTGAGGCATGCGATGCGATGAATGTTTTTAGTGCGTAGTTTCGCATCGCAATTTCGCAACTTAGAATTCCGCTTGTAGGAAGGCATCCAATACCCTTTTTTCGATGCAATGTTTCTTAAGGAATGATTTTATTCTAACTTTTCATAAAACTTAAGCCTTTTTTAGATTTTTCGAGGGTATTCTCCTAAGTTTATGATAGTAATTTTTATTGAAAAAGGAAATACAAGCATTAATCGATTTTTTTTAATTTTTGAATAAGGGTCCCCACTTATTTAGTATTAGTGATAAAACTAAATAAGAAGGGGGGTTGTTGTTGGCCACAACAATTGGTGATTCACTTGGAAGAACCAGTTATCTCTACTTTTCTTTAGAATTTTCTAAACTTCCAAAACAGAAAACTTCCCAGAAAATCAAACTTTATTATAGAAAGATAAAGTACATCATGCTTTCAGCTGTCAATGATAGTTTGTTTCTTCTATGTTTAGCTTTGGTTATTTACTTCCTCAAGCTAGTCATTGTATCTACATCAGTCACTACTTGGTTTATAAAGATAAAAACAAAGCCTTCTCTGTGAATCAGTTTTAAATATGCTCATTTGTTGTAGGTAGAGCCTCTGCTGCCAGCAGGCGTTTATAGCCTCGACAGGGTTACCTGTTACCCAGCAATGATCCTGTATCCCACTTAGATAAATATACATTTTTCAAAGAGAAATCCATATCCACACTTATTGCTTTCATTTTCTTTTAACCCTTAAAGAACAATGCCTTGGTTTGGTAGCCAATTTATGACAGTGCCACTCACTTGATTTATAACTTTGTTGAACAGGCTGGCTCGTGATGGGACCCCTTGTCTTTTGATTGCAGCAATCTTGAGTCATTGCCCTGTTGTGATATGCAGTTTTGGCAAAGTCAGCAAGCTATAATATCTATGATCATGACAAGTCGGCTCGTGATGAGACCTCTTATTCTTTAAGTTAAAGTGTATTGTTGGATTATTCCTTGAAGCTTGTAATTCCCTAAGTGGGGAGGAAGTCATTGTTTCCTTAAGAATAGCTCTGGACAACAATGGTAGAGTTTTTTTGGAAAGAGCTTTTCTACAGATAATCTTCGTTTTGTTATTGATACCTCTCATTGGACTGATATGAAACAATTTTCCACTAAAGGTCGCTTTTTATCAAAATTTACAAGGTTGAAACTAGTATCATTTCCAGGCTTATAGCCTTTGACTGTATCTTTCAATAATAATGACCAATTTTCTAAAAAGATTCTATTTATACAAGTGAAAAAAAAACAAAATCTAAAAGAAATACTTGTCTTTTTCGTGAATTCCAAATGTAACCATTTACAACTGGTTTTATTATGAAAATAAAGGAAAAACTAATCTACAAAAATAGAAGAATGATCTCCTATGGAAAGTATTTTTTGAGGATCTGTTCGTTATCAGGTAAAGACTCTCTTTTTCCTGTTAAATCCTGTAACATAAAAGTAGATGGACCTATGACTTCTGCAATTTGGAAAGGGCCAAGCCACATTCGTTGAAATTTCGTATGTTTTCCTTTTTCCTCATGAGCCTTGTCCCATTTTAAAACTAGATCTCCCATCTGAAAGTCCTTTCTGGATATCATGTTTGAATCAAAAGAAGCTTTTACTAATTCTTGGTGATGAGCATGAGTTATTTTAGCCTGTTCTCGTTGCTCTTCGAGCTTAAGTATTTCCAGTTGCCTTAGTTGTAAGGAAGAAGTTGGTGCTTCATCAATATATTGAACGAAGGCCAAAGAGGGAATTGTTAGATGAGTTGGAAGAACCACTTTTTTCCCATAAACGAAATTAAAGGGAGAAGTGCCAATGGAGGCTTTCTACGTTATTCGGTCTGCCCACAAAGCATATATTAAAGACTTGTGCCAATTTTTTTTATTTTTATCAATGGTTCGCTTAATGATTCTGATTAAGTTTTTATTCATAGATTCAGCTAACCCATTCCTCTATGGGTAATAATTGGCAAAGTATTTAAGCTTAAAACCTCTTTTGAGTGCAAATTCAATCATAATATTGCCAGAAAAATACGATGCATTATCAAACATTAAAGCAAAAGGTAAACCAAACCTGGTGATTATGAACTGATCTATGAACTCAATGATGTGTTCGGCATTAGCTATCTTGAGAGGAATTGCTTCTACCCATTTAGTGAAACAATCTGTAGCTGTAAGGATATACCTATGTTGTTTAGAAGAGTGAGGAACGATCTCACCTATTATATCCAATCCCCATTGATCAAAAGGCTGCTCAATGTTGACTGGTTGCAGAGGCAATGATGGTTTCTTTTGTCTCCCAGTAGCAGTTTGACAAACTTGACATTTCCTTACGTAGCTACGTGCGTCTTTGAATAGTGTGGGCCAGTAATAGCCTGTGTGAAGGATTTTATGTGCAGTAGCATCTCCAGCATAATGTCCACCTGCTGGTCCATCGTGGAGTTCCTGCAACACCTTTTCAGCTTTAGATTTCTCAAGACATCTAAGGAGAATAGAGTCATAATTCATTCTAAAAAGTACATCATTCACGAGCTGATATTGCTTAGCCTTCAACCTTAGAGCTTTTTTCTTGGTATAATCGAGGTTTGAAGGAGCATATCTGTTCTTTAGATAAAATATGATATCAGCGTATAATGATTCAACATCGTTTAGGCTTACATCGTACATTTGTATCTCTACAGATGGTATTTCAGAAAAAAGCGATGCTCCAGCCAGCATTTTTCAAAAGCCTTGACCTTTTACAATACTTGCTGGTTTGATTTCTGCATCGTATTATTATAAGGCAGTAACCCAATTGGCTCTTTTCTCACCCACATCTTTCTGTACTAAGAGATTTCTTACCGTTGGAAACGATACTATGATTTTTGTATGGGTTTTAAACAGAAAGGGTTTGAAATATTTAATCGCTTTGAAAACAGCATAAGCTTGTTTCTCTACGTCTGAATAATTTAACTCAGCCCCTGGTAGATTTGAACTGAAAAAAGCAATTGGGGCTTCTGCCTTGTCTTGACTTGCTTGAGTGAGTATCACAACATATGATCTATCAGAGGCAAATGTATATAAAATGAAAAGATTGGAAAAATTTGGAGTTGCTAAAGATGGAGCATTAACAATTTCTTGTTTGATCATATTGAATGCTTCATATTCGTCTTGGTCCCATTTCAAGATTGAGTTTTTTTAATCATTGCTTGTAAAGGAGATACAATTCTTGAAAAACCTGGAACAAATCTCTTTACAAAATTAATTTGGCCAAGGAAAGATTGCATAACTTTCTTGTTGTGAGGTAGGGGTATTTCAAAAATCTCCTTGATTCTGCCAGGATCAATATGGATTCCAAATTTTGACACTATGAATCCAAGAAGTTTTCCTTCACTTAATGCAAAACAAGATTTTTTGGGTTAAGTGAAATTCCATACCTTTGACAACGTTGGAAGATCTGTTTTAAATCTTTGAGATGATTGCCTCGCTTTTTGGAATGTATAGTTATATCATCCAAGTAGAACTACTGATTTGTTTACTAATCCCTTAAATGCGATGTCTATGGCCCTTTGAAATGTGGCACCAGCGTTGATCGGACCAAAAGGCATCTTTTGATATGCATAAGTGCCCCATTTGGTTCTGAACGTGGTCTTTAATTGATCATCGGGATGGACCAACACTTGGTTGTAGCCAGAGAAACCATCCAAGAAGGATATTAATTCTGATCCTGGGACGGCCTGCAGTTTTTGCTCCATGGGAGGCAATGAAAAATTATCTTTTTGGTAGGCTTTGTGAAGATTGCGAAAGTCAATGCAAATTCTAATGTCTCCATTCTTCTTTCTAACATGAATCATGTTGGAGACCCATTTAGAATATCGAATGGGAAAATGCTTTTGGCCTTCAATAACTTATTGAGCTCAGATTTGATTTGGTTTTCTAGATTAGGATGGATCTTTCTCAGCTTTTGCTGGATAGGTTTTTCATTTTTATCATTGGGATAGTATGTTGGATGATAGAAGTGTCATAAGTCTTGAGTTCATCGTAGTTCTAAGCAAAGGAACTTTTGTATTGTTTCAAGAGACAAACATACGCTAATTTTTCTTCAGGAGCTGGGCTAAGGCCTAGGTTGATATTCTGTGGCTTGGTATTAGTTCCTAGATATACTAATTCATAGTTCAGAGTTTAACTTTGAAGTTTTGAATTGGTAGATCTCTTGAATCGATCTTTCAAATCATATAGGTCTTCTAATTTGACTACTGACTTTGGCATAACATTATTAGTGCTATCTTGTTGCAATTGTCTATCATGTTGGTCCTCATCAATTATTGATTGGTGTAAGATCCCTCAGATGTGAGGAAGCTTACAATATCAGGATCGTCGTTGAAAATCCTCCAATTGGTAATGTTATCAGGAATTGAGGGTCTAAAGATTAATTTGATTGAAAATCTATCAGGGCTATAGTCTTATAAGGGAATGAGCTTGGAAGCTACGTTAGCTAAGAGGTTTGCACTAGAATTCTAGAGTCTGGGAATTGATGAAATATTGAATGCTATAAAATGTTTAGTCAGATCTTGAACTAAAGATTGGTAATGCTTTAAATGACCTGATAAACAATGTATAGTATTGCGTACTTGTCTAATTACAATTTCAGAGTCTCCGAAGACTTGTAGATATCTGATGTCTAATGTGATTGCTTTGTAGAATCCTTGGACTAAAGTCTCGTATTCTGTGGTATTATTGGTGCAATCGAACTTGAGTCTACAAGTTAGCATAGTTTTGTTTCCCTTTGGACTGATTAACACGCATCCTGCTCCTACTCCTTCGTTAGACTTAGAATCGTCAAAAAATAACTTCCAAAATAAAGATTTATTTACAGGACTATCTATAGAATTAATACATTTAAAACTATCTGTTTGAGAAAAAATTTCTACTTGAGATAAAACAAAATGTTCTAACTAAGGTGAAGTATGAGCATTAAAATTTCCTAAGAAAGAATCAATGGAATAGTTGCCAATAATATTATTGTTGCATGCTACCGGTTCATTTTCTCCTTCTAATTCTGTTACTATGTATTTCTGATATCTTTCTCGCTCAACCTTTATCTGATTTGGTTTACCATTGTAAGGGAGCCACATGTGCGACCAATCGGTTGCAAAGTATCCATGAAGTTTTTCTGACCAATCTCTGCTAAGAATTAAGCCATAAAATTATGGAATATCTGCAACTAAAATGTCGATAACTTGACATACCTTTGGATTAGATGACAACCTTATGGTAACCTGATTTAATTTGCCGATCACTTCAACTTGTGATCGATCTAGCTGAACTATGTGCACAATAGATTTTTGAGGTTGAACGTTCAACTTTGCACATATTGACTTTGGTAAGATATTAGATGAAGCTCCAGAATCCACTAAACAATTATGCAAATTTTTGTTGAAAATTTCATAAGTAAGAAGAAATGAGGAGTATGAGATCTCAACCTTCCTCCAATTAAAGCGATATCTTTTGGATTAACTTTATTAATCACATTAGTTGGAGGTCTTCCCATCTCATGGGAAGCTTGAGAGATTATAGTGGTGGGCAGAGGTGCAACTGGTACAACATGTAATTCTTTCAAAAGTACCTTTTGCTGATGTTTTAACATGCTCAATTCATAAAAAGTGATTTTAGCCCTAGTCTTCTTCATGTCTTCTATGATATTATACTCCATTTCATCCGAAACAATCAATGTTTTAGATGGAGTCGGTGAATTTGTTTGGACTGGGCTTGTTTGAGTCGCTTTAGGTATCGTTTTCTTGGCTGTGAATTTATCCTTAGGCATTAAGCTTGCGCTTTTTGGCTTAGGAGTAGGTTGAGGAGGATCGAGTTGATTTCTACTTCGAGTACTAACTGGCAATGCCTCTTGATCCTCTTCATCTGGGAGGATGAAATCCCACATACTTTGTACCTCCACAACTTCTTCTTCATCGGTAGGTTCTTCAGTGGCAATTTCCTCTTCTTCTTCTTTTGATTCAACACTTGTGATAGCATTGGGAGGCTTTGAATCGGTCGAAGGATTTCTTCTATAAGGCTTGTACGACTTTTTAGAAGAAGTTTCAGTTACTTGTTTCTTAATGTCAACCATTTCATTAGACATGGTTTTCAAAACTTTCTGCAATCCTTCTAAATCGAATGGATCTTTCGATTGTTTTTTCTTGGGATCTTCCTTAAAAGTAACCTTCTTAGATTTTCATTCATTTACCGCGTTTTTCTTTTCTAAGGCTATGATACGTTTTTCTACTGCTATTGCTTCCTTCATATTATCAACTAAAGTTGTTTTGTTAGCCCTATCAACAAAGATTGCTATGTTTAATGGTAAAGCAGAGATGTACCATTCACTTCGCACTTCTTCGCTAGGCTTGGAAGTAGTAGGAATTTTATTCAATAGTTTATTGAAACGTGAATTAAAATATTTGATAGGTTCTTTTGACTCAGCCCTAAGGCTAGATAGGTCATTTATCAGTGTTTCCGTAGGCCTGTCATCACCGAACTTAGTCAAGAATTGTTCTTGGAAAATATCCCAACTAGTGATAGATCCAGACGGTAATGAGAAATACCATGATCTAGTTGCTCCTTGCAGGGTGTAAGGAAAGAGTCAGATGATAGCATCTTCATTAGTAACTCCATTGAGATTTATAGATAACATAAAGTTGTTTATATGTTCTTCCACTAGCATGCCTGCTTCAGGATTAAACTTAGGCAACCATTTTTCAGGATGGGTCGGTATTTGACTCAAGGGTGCAGGCATTAAGACTACCCCTGGGTTATTCCATGGAGATTGGGCCATCCCTGAACTACTAACAGAAGAAAGTGAAGAAGATGATCCCTGCAGTTGGGAAGATGAAAATATTACAATTCCAGATGATTGAGAAGGGGATGTGGAAGTTCCAGTGGACTGGTGGAAAATAATCTGAAGTGGAGGGGTGGATGGTTGACTTCATGGTGGAGAGGTTGAGATGGATGATGATGACGAAAGAGTCTCGCTATCAGACCCTTTAGGTGATTTCCTTGCTCTCTTCCTTGTAGGTAGAGGTAACTGAATTGGCTCAATACCAAAATTTTCGCTCTTTAATCTGGTGAGAGGATGAGCAAGGTTATATTGCAAAGTCACACTAGCTTGAGATTTATCAGATCTTTGAGGTGATATAGAAAATCACTAAAGTTTCTGGATCAAAGATTCAACTTCAGGAGGTTCAATAGTAGATTTCTCTAAAATGTCAGGGTTTGTGGTAGTGGCTGTTGTTCTTTCGACTTCTTGCTCAAGATTTAAAGATTCTAATTGTGATGGAGAAGTCGAGGGAGATGGTGAGGGTGATTTACTCTCAAGATGGTATTTAGAGTTAGACTTACTTGCCATTCACAGTTCGTGGCCCTCCTTCTAGCACCAAATATGTTGAAGCCCCAAAAATCGGGTCTACAACAAAGGGGATACCCACTTGGTCTGAACCTTGGTTAGCAACTCCTTTTCTGTTTGGTATAGTGGGTTTGACTAGGGATATGGGATGCGTTTCCCAATATATGTGTGTTGTGTTGAGAATTGATATTTCCTTTCTAATAGTTCCTAAGTGAAATGCTTTTATTCTAAATCTAATCTAACAACATGCAATTGTATTCTAATAAACATAAATATCTAATTCTAAACTAACCTGGGATGTAATATTTCTGTTATGCGATCTAAAATGATTTCAAATAACAATTGGTAATAAAAATCATTCAATTGCTATGAGAAAAGAATTCAATAAAGATAAACCATTTCGTATAAAAAGTTAGACAAAACAGTTGTGAAAAACATATCACATAATAAGCTACTCATATATTAAGCATAAATGAATAGCTATCACTTTAGAGAAGAGCCAAATGATAACTTAGGAATTCGCGCATTCATACATAAATAAATGAACATGAATATCACTTTAACACATAGGAAGAAATAGTTAAGAGATAAAAGTACCATTTATAACTAGTTCTACTCATGAGCTTCAAGCAATAATGATTTATCTCTTCTTAATCCAACATCCTCTAAGAGTACAAAAGTGCAACATTAGTAGTAGATATTAAATGCAGATATCAATAAATCCTGTTCCATTCATTCATCAAAACCTCCTCGGAGGGTGCAAAAGTGCATGTTCTGAGGAATTTTTTTTCACAAATTTCAAGGCCCTTCTCTAAATGCACGAGAAGGGTTTAAATACTACTAGCTAAATCTAAAAATAATTTATTACAAAACTGTAGGATGCGGTTTAAATGACCGTCCTCATTTCAGGCAAAAATAAAGCAAAATTAACACTACAACTGAATCTAAAACTAAAACTAACAACTACTATTTGTGTATCTGTTCCTTGAAATCGCAAGCGTTCAACATTTGCTTGAGGAGAGTTGGCTGGCCGATTTCTAACTTTAGCTGTCCTGCGAAAACGAAATTGGCAAGCACTGGTGCCATCTTCTCGGCAGAATTGATGATACATTTGAGAGTCATGCACTGGCTGTGTGGTTTTTACCAAATACGTCCAGTAAGAATCCCAATTTAACTTGGTTAAACTTTTGATTGATTCTACCCTTTCTTGAGCCTTTTGTCTCCACCCTGTTTGTAGTTGTTGTACATATCTACATACCACTTTGAGGATATCTCTGATAAATACCACTGGTTTTAGAGTTCAAGTTTTGCCTTTTGCCTTTAGCATTTTTTCCTATAAATTTCTGGGCTTAGAGGGGATTGAGCAATTAGAGGCTTTCCTCTTCAAGGGTTGTTTCCCAGTAATGCGCTATTAGCGCTAATTGCGCATCGAAAACTACCTCCATTTCTTGATCCGGGCTTCCCTAGTGCGGTTTTCGTGTTTTGTGCACTTTTTGTTAGAGGATATAAAGCTTAAATTTTGTGGAAATAACGACTCCGTGACTTCTAGACCCTGAGTCTTAAATTGTCTATTTGTGACATCAGTGCTATCCAATACCCATTTAACCATGTCCGTGTATGGAAGAATTTTGGGATTTTCTTCCTCAAGTAGACTGTACATGCCTTCCCAAGTAGTAATACCGACATCTTTGTTATAGGCGGCCTCTATATATAAGGGCGTCATTTCTTTGTCTTCAGAACTCGAAGCTTTACCCTTCTTTCCCATAATATCCTGAACACTGCTATGTATACTTCTCTACTCTTCGTTCCTGCAGTTTACAAATGAGGTGAGAATAATGATAAGAAAAAGGTGACGGGAAAGCTTTAAATGCTGAAAACATATAAAATATACCACCTTACGTGAAATGGCTCTTCGATCAGATCAAAACCATATTTCATTAATGATTGCCAACTAACTTATTGATTAACATTAACATGCATAACCAGGTCTCGGTTTATGGAAAAAGCTTTTTTCGAACAGCGAGCCCTGAAGATCTATGATAAGGCAATTTGCGATTTGCTTCGCAATATCACAAATTGGAGTATCGCATATCGCAATATTGCAGAATTGCAATATCACTGGTTCATGGCATATGACAATCATCCACTTAATGTGTTTTCTATGAAATGCGATTTGCAATATGCGCCATCGCATATAAGTGGTTTAAGGCATTTCAACATAAGTGATGTTTGAGGCATGCGATGCGACGAATGTTTTTAGTGCGTAGTATCGCATCGCGATTTCGCAACTTAGAATTTCGCTTGTAGGAAGGCATCCATTACCCTTTTTGTGATGCGATGTTTCTCAAGGAATGATTTTATTCTAACTTATCATAAAACTTAAGCCTTTTTTAGATTTTTTGAGGGTATTATCCTAAGTTTATGATAGTAAGTTTTATTGAAAAAGGAAATACAAGCATTAATCGATTTTTTTAAATTTTTGAATAAGGGTCCCCACTTATTTAGTATTAGTGTTAAAACTAAATAAGAAGGGGGGTTGTTGCTGGCCACAACAGAAGGCAAGGAGGAAGACCAACCCATATAGGAAGGGAAGTGGTCAAAAACTTTGGTTCAGAGGCACTACGCAAAGGCAAGTGTAGGGAGGCTAAAAGAAGAGGGTGAGTCACTCTCATTTATTGTTCAGATCAGTATGTCAATCTTTTGGAGACCAAAACTTCTTTTAGTGGGGAGGCGTGATCCAAAATGGATTTTGGATAGACTCCTAAGTCTAATTCTTCATCATTGAGGAAAAATGAAAGTCCAAGGAAGTCCTGGAACTAGCCCCATTGCAGAGATCATCTCATTCTGAATCTACTGCAATTTGAATGGGCCAAAATTGACTTAGGATGCAGAAGTTATTATAAAATGAAGCTGCTGATATCCCTTGTGAAAAGGAGCAAAATCTACTAATAATGGGTCCTAAGAAACCCTCTTAGTCTTCGAAATCTGCAACAAGGTAAAAACCAACGCAAAAGGAGGACTTCTTAACAATTCAGATTACACTATCGGGCCTTGAAAATAATAAGAAATTGCGGAAGTGAGGCCTATCGGAGGCTGGACCAATGAATGCACAGGGGCCGTCACATCTGGCTGATCAACGCTCCAGATTCGATTGGAAATCGCAATCAGCAGAGGCAGTCGAGGGACAATCAGAGGCATAACATGCGATGGATCAGGCTAAGGGATATGCCTGTTATCACTTAAGAATTCTAAATACCAAAATGTCTCACATTAGTTTGATGGTAAAAGTCGGTGCTAGTCTAAGTTTGATTTTTTTTTCCTTAGAGTCTGAGTCTTAGAAGTCTTGAGTCAAATATGCATTCTCATTTATCACTGGTCATTCTCATTCATAGCCAGGTGTCAGTTTTGTTTAAAAGTTACTATGTGCCACAAAGCCCTTTAGGTGATTTCGTAGCGCATGTAACCATTTTGAAGTATTTTTGCAGCGCAACAGGTTTTAGGTGATTTCGCAATGCGATATGTTTTAGGTGATTTCATAGCGCATAATTCAAATTTTAAACTGACTGCGCTACGAAATCGGAGATTCATGCATTTCGCAGCGAATCTTTCCTAACTGTCAAATTTGTCAAGTTAAGTTATAGTTGCGTCATTCATTGTCAGTTTATGCACTCCACATATCATGTCCAACCACTTATCTTTATCATTACAGCTGCTAGGTACATTGATACACATGGATTGCAAGTTCCAAGAAAAGCCAGGTATGCACAGTCTTAATGATGATTGTATTCGTTGCATGAGAAACAAGTATGCAAGATTTCAATTTGAAAACATTTTTATCAAGCGAGGTAGTCATTCAAGCGAGGCAGAGATTGGAGTTTGAGCAGCACTAGCATTTCCAACCTCCATTACATTGAACCTTCATGGAGGGATCGGCAGAAAGAAAAGACCACAGATCAGGCAAATGTTTGAGAAACGAGCCTAAAGGTTTAGACATAACCTTGAAGAACAGAGAAGTCGAGCATGCATTCAAACAAGCCGGGTGTTGGAATTTTTGCAAGAAACTCCAGGGAGGTCATGCACAAGTTACCAAGGAATTTGCCCTAAATTTCACAGGACTAAACTCAAAGGTTGGTATGTTGGAATTGTAGATCTCACCAGACATGATATCCACAGTTATGGAGATTCCAAGGGGGTAAGAAAGTTGGTTTAAGAATTTCAAATTTGATATGAACCCATGTAAAGAGTTTCTAAAGCAGGAATTCATTAACTCAGATTTAAACAAGTAAGTTCCTAGAAGTTATGTCAAAGAGTCATATGCCAATCTTCTTACTTGTATACAGAAGTACCTTACCTGTGAAGAGAGATATAATAAAGTATATTCATACCATTTTAAACTTCTGTTGCATTTCACAGGAAAGGCATCTATTGATCTACCTTTTTACTTATTTCATAGCTTAAGTAAAATGTGTGATAAGGTGCAGCTAAAGAAAGAAGCCTGTGAGACTTCATTGTTCCACCATGGCTTGGTTAAATTGATAGTTCTGCATGAACTCCAGAGGATAGTTAGGGACTGGCACACATTCCTATTCATGTCTGGCTTAAAGAATGAGACCAGTCTCAGCCCTCAAGCTGCAAAAGATCTTCCAACAACAACTGGTCATCAGACAAAAACAAGATCCAAGAGGTTCTCAAAGTTGAAGGCAAGGAAACAAGTAAGAGAATCCACCAAGCCACTGACTATTCAGGATACACCCCAGCAGTCTCTTAAAGAGAAAACTCAGGTTAAAGAAAGTGCACATGAATCAAGCACATGTGAAGGAGTTCAAAGAAGAAGGACTAGGAGCCAGGTAGCTAAGGAAAAGGGTAAGTCAGTGATTATTGAAGAAAGCCCCGTTTCAAAGGGAGACTTAAATGACTTATTGCAAGCCATTGACATTGAAGAGTATCCACTAGTGCAAGCAGATTTGATAGAGTCAGGAAAAGACAAGGCTAAGAGAGTCAAAGCCTCAAAGAAACTAAAGTTTGATGATCAGGTTGATCAATTTGTATTTAAGCCTAGGAGACCCATAACGAGGAAGTTTAAACAAATACAGGAGGTACCGCCAAGAGCAGATGAAACAGGGGAGGTAACACGGCCTCATGAAAGAAAGGATAAAGGCAAAACAGTTGCCATTCAAGAAGAAGATAGTGTGGAAGACTTGAAAAAGAGATTGGAATTGGCCAACTTTGAAATTGCTAGACTGAAGAAAGCTGCTAGGAAATTTGCAATTAAGGAGGCTTATTTTAACCAAATGCAAGCTCGGTGGGAGGACCAAACATTTCAAATTCCTGAGGTGGTTGATTTTAGTGTTCAATTTCATAGCTGGATTGTTCCTACAATAAAGGAAGCTCAATTTATTAGAAAGGTCAATACAAACCTCAGATCTGGGATCAAGGTCATGAAGGAACAAATTGAAGACTGAAAGATACAGTTAAGCCAGCTTAAAGAATCTCCTTAAAGAAATCTCAAGTAAGACTATGTTTCAAGTTTTGATGGTTTTGCTTGGTATAATCTTTCTTGAAGAATCATACATTGCCATTCAGTTTTGAAAGGCCTTGGAGCAATTAAAAGAATGTTTAAGTAGAAAAAGGCTCAAAACAACAAAATTTTGATTGAGGTAGTCTGAGAAAACTGTGTTTTTTGGAATAACACAGCAGTTTCGTAGCGCGCTACGAAACAACTGAAGATGATGACTAATGCTTAGTAGTTTCGTAGTGCGCTACGAAACTGCTGAAGCTACACAATCTAATCTCAGTCAACAGATTTTGAAATACAAGCAGAGATTTTGAAAAGGGAGTATCTTCAAGGGATCATATAAAGCTATCAACTTTCAACAAGGCCAAGATAGGTGGAGGAAACATGTATTCGAATCCAACTCTAAACTTTTTGTCATATAGTGAGCACATTTACTACAGTCCAAGATATGTTAGACAGCTTGGAAAAGCTTTTTCCTTCACACATAAAAGAGGTCGACAGCACATCAAGGACGTGGCAATCTGATATATATATTGGATAATCAAAGATGAAAGGTATGGTTCTTTGGATTCGAACATTTTTGAGGCAGACCAAAGGCCGATAAACAGGGGTAGTTTCCTATGTTTTAGGGGAAATGGAGAAGATGTGACATTGAAGACCAATATGGAGTTTTAAACATCCACCACAGCCAAACTAAAAAGGGACCACATGTCAAAGAACGAGGATGATTGTAATTAAGGCTATTATTAGCATAATATGGAGTTGGACTCCTATTTGATTTAGATTTCTAGAAAGTCTAGTTGCAGTTTATTACATTTAATAGGTAGTTAAAAGTTGAATAGGTGTCATTAGAAGTAGAATTCGAGTTCCCCTCATGCTTGAGGAGGAATCTCAGTTAGGTAGAAGAGCTCTATATATAGGAGAAAGAGCAATGTAATAAGGGTTGGAAATTTAAGTGAAAAAGATCTAATATTTGGCCTATGTAAAGACTATGTTTTTCTGGTAATACAGTACTGGCTTATGCTTCTCAAGAATCATATAGACTTCAATGTATGAGTTTCTTTTGTTGTCTTTTCATGATTATCTACAATGTTATGAGTATTTGATTACTTACAAATCACTTGCAGTGTTCTAATTTCCTTCATATACTCGTTGACTGTCTTCTTTATGTTTGGTGTGCTCTACCTATATTGAAATCTGAATGCCTTGACTTTTATGCAAAGCCAATCCTACTGTTAATACTAGATCACATATGACTCCATAAGCCCAATGGATACCTGTTAATTTTGTTTCCACCATTTTCATTTCTATTTGTTTCACAAAGAGTTAGCCATCTTGATCATAATCAAAAACCTTTAATCCTTGAGAGAGCCCTCTCAGGCTAAGGAGGCTAAGCCTTAGCTAAAAGATTGGTTTGAAACAGTTACTTGAAGTCTTCTTGGTCTGCAGCCTTCCAGGGCCTGATTTTGAGATAACAATGCCAATCGCCGATATCAGTGGATTGCAATTGGCGATGCCACAAGGCAAAGACAGGACCTCACGACTTGCGATGTGCTGATTGCCGATATCGGCGGATCGCAATTGGTGCATTACAAAGGAGTCGATATATGTATATGGTATATATGCGATGGCATGGCCGGACCCGATGGTAATATGAACCGGATTATATATATTTTGAAATCCACCGAAAGGCATTTTTCAAGGTATTTTCGTATATTTCGTTATTAAACGAAATACAAAGGGGAAGCACATTGCAATGTAAACCGGACCCGAAATGGTTTCGGGATAAAAATATATAACATTTCAAATCCGTCCAAAGCCATATTTGCATTATTTTCCATGTTTTGACGTATTTTAAAAATACAAAGGGGAAACCTTGGAGCAGGAATTGCGACATGCGATAGTGACTCACAAGTGGACTCGATAGGAAAATAAAGAACATTTATGAAAATTTGAAGTCCAAGAACAATGCTTCCTGCGGATTTTTCTGTGTATTGCAGTGTTTTCCTGTGTTAACACAGAACAATTGTTTCTGAAGGATTTCAAGCGCTGGGGGCTCATTCCATTGTGGAATAGGTGGCATTCATCCCCGAGGGCATTTAGAAATGATGGCTAACGCTCAGAGAAGGGATTCGAGTGGACCGAAACAAAAAGACAAAGAGCCCGAGAGGGACAATGAACAAACAATGCCGATTTGGCTTAAAGCCACAGAACAATAGGGAAAAAGTGGTTGGTCATTGTTGGTTGTTGTTTCTAATCATTGGGGGTTTGTTGTTGAAGGGGAAGCCAAAGAAGGAAGCTAAGGAAAAAGAGGCAGCGCAAAAGTCAAAAAGGCAGCGCATAAGCAAAAGATCAGCCTACGGGGTCACTTGGAAGCCAAGAAAAAAGCCAAGAGGGCTGTGAACTGATAGAGGGCAGAAATAATCTAGAGCTAAAGAGTTGGAGAGTCAGAGCTAGAGCCAAAGAGCCAAAGTTAAAGCTAAGAGCCAGAACCAAGATCCAAGAGCCAGAACCAAGAGCCAAAAGCCAAGAGCCAGAGCCAAGAGCTAGAGCTTCAAGAGCCGAGGGAATAATATGGTGTCTGAACCCACTATTTTTGTGTAAAAATAGCAGGAGTTAAGCCAAGAGCCTATAAAAAAAGAAGACTTTCACCATAATCCCAAAGAGCCTAGTTGAATTAACTAGATCTCACAGAGATGTAGCCCAAGAGTTGTGGGTGAACTCCTAATTAAATTGTTGTTTCTGTGTGATTTTTTATTGCTTCCTTATTCACTGTTATATGCATTTATATATATGTTTAAGCACATTTACATATAAGCTAAAACAACAAATTTTTAAAGT
This sequence comes from Pinus taeda, assembly GCA_000404065.3. Taxonomy (NCBI): domain Eukaryota; kingdom Viridiplantae; phylum Streptophyta; class Pinopsida; order Pinales; family Pinaceae; genus Pinus; species Pinus taeda. The sequence goes on from APFE031507861.1 coordinate 24,628, forward strand.
ATATAATCAGTTAAAAACAAATACAAGCATACACCCATACTTTCAAGCCTTTCTTAATTCCGCATTGGTTAATAAATAAGACTTGGGAATATTTAAAGCTTTGAGAATGGGAGAGTTTCTTGTAAGTTAGACAAGAAGCCTAAGTGCCCCATTTTTATATCAATCTATATGAACTGCAGGGGTTGGTGGTTAGTGTGAATTATTGTTTCCTTCCCCAAAATGTAATGCTTCCATTGTCGGAAAGCCTGCATAATGGAACACATATCTTTGTCATAAGTGAGATACTTCTGGACTGTGTCTAAAAGTGTCTCACTGTGATATGCCACTGGATGCCCCTGTTGAGTAAGGATTGCTCCAGTAGCATAGTTAGAGGCATATGTCTCAATCTCAAATGGTTGTTTCAAGTCTGGTAAAGTGAGCACTGGTGCAGAGCAAAGGCAATGTTTCAACTCTGCGAATGACTTCTGTTGAGATTCAGACCAAAATAATTTTTCTTTCGCTCCTCCCTTGGTGACTTGACTCAAGGGGCAAGTGATATGAGAGAATCCCAACACGAACCTGCAGTAGAAATTATCAAGGCCCAGAAAGCTACGGAGCTCTGTTAGAGTGGTTGGGGCTGGCCAATCCCGAATGACTTGGATCTTAGCTGGATCCACATGCACCCCTTGTTCATCAATAATGTATCCTAGATAATGAACTTGGGTCATGCCAAAAGTGAATTTCTCCAAATTAGCACACAACTTGTGTTGTCGTAGTGTTTGGAGAACCTCTCAGATGTGGTGGAGGTGCTCTTCCTAACTCTGGATGAAGATCAGGATATCATCCAAGTATACCACTACAAATAAGTTGGTGAATGGTCGCAAGATGTCATCCATCTGCCTCATAAAGGTTGCAAGAACATTCGTTAACCCAAAAGGCATAACCAACCATTCGAAAAGGCCCTCCTTGGCTTTGAAGGTAGTCTTCCACACATTGGAGGGTTTGATTGGTACCTGGTGATGGCCGGACTTCAAGTCGATCTTGCTGAAATATTTCTCCCCCTTCAGTTGGTCCAAAAGGTCGTCAATCCTTGGGATCGGGTACCTATTCTGGACAGTGATCTTGTTCAGCGCCTAGTAGTCAATACAGAGTCTCAAAGTCTCATCCTTCTTCTATACTAACACGATTGGGCTCCCATAGAGAGATGAACTTGGACGGATGTGACCTTTATGCAACAACTCCTAAATCTACCTCTTAATTTCATCGTTCTCCAGAATGGAGCACCAATAGATTGGTCCATTGGGTAGTGACACACTTGGGGTTAGATAGATGGAGTGCTTGACTTGATAGTGCAGAGGCACCCCTGTGGGGGAGGTGAAAATGTCCTCGTACTCCTCTGCGACCTTTTCCATCTATTGTTTCCATGCGGATGGGCCCTGCTTGGAGGTCATGGCCACTATCTTCTTCTTTTCCTGAGGGTGTATCATCAGGAAAACAAACTTCCTGGTTTTGGAAATGATCTTATTGAATTTTTTTCTAGTAACCAAAGACATGGAAGTAGGTAGTGCTACCTACAGTATCCTGTACAACTTATTTCACAAAATAACAATAAAAACACGAGGCCTTGACTCATACACAACATGTTACTTCCATAAGTATGGTTGGCCTAATAATACATCACAAACATAAAGGGGAGCAACATCACATAAAACCTCATCTGTGAAGGGCTTGATGTTGTATGGAAGGCAACACTATTGGCTCACGTGAAGATCTCGTCCCATGAAGCCACCCGGATGCTGTATGGTTGTGGATGTGTTGTGGTTGGTAAGCTCAGTTGCTTCACGACCTCTACCGAAATGAGGTTCTTTTGGCTCCCGTTGTTGACAATGAACTGTAGTGGGGAACCCTTTACCCACATCTGGGAGTGGAAGAAGTGCTCCTCCTCCTTTGGATCTTCGGGTTCCTCCTTTTGGATCTTCATGGTGGCAACGATGGCGTTGGCCTCCACATCGATAATTTTCTTCCCTTTTTCATTCCCCTTTTCGGGTTTTGACTCAGAGTCATAACATGCATCTAATTCCGAAGTCTTTAGCTCGGCCACCAGTGACTGCTTGGCCTGACACTCACTTGTGTTGTGAGTGAAGACCTTATCGAACTCACACCACTTTCTCGTGTCCTTCTTTGGCTTTGTGGCATTGTTCTTTGCTTGTGGCTTTGGCAGGTTGTCCAGGGCCTCCCCGCCTTGGCTTTGTCCTTTATTCTATGGTTTGGGGGCACCTTTCCCTTGCTTCAGATTCACAGATCCAAAGTCTTGCTTCTTTTGTTTAAACTTTTGCTCGATCTTGATTGCATATTGGTATGTTGTGTTGAGCGAGGAGATGTCCAAGAATTCCATCTCATCTGGGATGTACTTCTGTAGGCAAATGAGTTACTTGAGAACCAAATGCTTCTCAAAATCCTTGATACCCAACTTCATGGGAAGGGTATGAAAAACATTGGTAAAATCTATCACATTTTGGTCCCTTCCGTGTCACAACATTGTCCATTTTATGTATTTATCCTCATAGCTCCTGACAGGGTAGTACTGCTCCTTGATGGCATCCCTACATGAGTTCCAAGTGGGTACGGCTGAAAACAGTGAGTTCGTACTTTCATCCTTTTGATCATAGTAGGTTTCCCACCAGTCCTTGATGTGGGGGGCTGCTTTGAGAAGTGCAAAGGTGATCTTCTCCCGACTGGAAAAATCATGAACGAAAAAATATCCTTCTAGCAGATTTAACCATTTATCTACAATGTTTGCATCTATATGAACCTCAAAAATGGGAATGTCAAAGTTAACTTATACCTTAAAGGGTATGGCACTTCCAGAGTAGCTGCTGGATGTAGATGCGTCGCCCCTGGGTAGCCATTGAAGGATCTGGGAAAAGTTGTCCATCATCGTGTTCCTTTTTTACTCAAGGGCTTCCTCGAGCAATATCTTGATAGGGTCTCTTGCCCCCTCATCTTTATTTTCATTTGCCATGGGAGGCCATCAAGATTTGTGAGGTTTTTCTTGCAAAGGTTCTACCAGTTCAAGCCCTAACTCCTTATATTCCGACCTCATTGGGGACATGCAAAGAAAAACAGAGAAAGAAAAAACCGCTCTGACACCACTAATTTGGATTTAAATAGGAATGCAAAAAATTATAGATATAACCATAAATACAAATATGCAGTAGAAATAACACTTCATTTCATTAATATAAAATATTGAAATATGCTTACAAACAGAATGGAAATAAGACTAGCTCGGGCGATGGTAACTTATCTATGAGAAGAGATGTGGTGGCTACATGCCTCTGAACTGCGTTGCCATGAGGCTCAAGGGCCTTTTTAGTATTGAAAAATAAGAGAAACCCCTAAACAACCAAAACGCTAACCCTAGGAGATGTAACACCAAGAGTTTATGGGCCCCGTTGGGGTGAGTTGGAAAACCAACTTCCCAGGGTCGCCACTTGGTCATATTATCTTCGTTTGACGTGCATGATAACCCATTGGAAAGATCTATCTAAGGAATATGACGAAAAATATGATTTTTAAACAAAAAATCTCTAGTGGTAGATTGCCAAAAAAATGTCTTTTAGGGCCTCAAAACGACTCCAGAAGTTTAGGACCTGAAAAAGTACTAAAAATAGTAAATTGTGCTACAATTAAGGAAACTGAAAAATTGAAAGACAAAATGGTGGGGTCCAAGTGGAATTGGAAGGTGGCCACCAATATCCACCTAGATCAGTGCACCTAGAAGGTAAATGATTTAGTTTTATTATATGATAGCAAGTTTGATAAATTTTCAGGAAACTTTCAGATGCATTGGTTGGGGCCATATGTGATTAAGGAGATTACCGATGGTGGAGCAGTTCAGCTTGTGAAATTGAATGCAAATCCATTTCCTGGAAAGGTGAACGACAATCGATTGAATCCATACATCGGGGATCCGGCCAGATGACTATATGATGGTAGCACAGTCTTAGCGCTCCAGGTAGCTGCAAGGAGGTGCGGGACTATAAACTACACTGCCTCGATTGTTGAGTTGCACGATGAGGGACCTACACAGAATAGAAGGGTGTCACAGTGTTAGAAAACACATGAAGGGAGCTACACTACAAGATGAGAGACCATGTAGTGTGGCTAGAAAGTGACGATTACTGCCACTGTTCATGATTTGACAGTGAGAAAATGGCTAAGAGGAGCGG
>APFE031507861.1:28858-63616 GCA_000404065.3 Pinus taeda
GGGGGGGGGGACATTTAAGGCTGATTTTAAGAGCAAGATATTTGAAAATATGCCGCCAATCTAGCATTTATGAGAATATTTTTGGGGGAACAGTCGTATTTGAACTCAAATTTTCCTATAAATTACAGATGGTTGTCCAATGGGAAACACTTTACATTCTGAGATTTTCTGAGTACTGCCATCTGTTGCGCATGAACCGTAAGTTCTTTGAGGACTTGGTGGCTAGTTCTATGTTTGAAGGGTTACTTGAGGAGACCCAACATCTCATTAATAGATTCATGTCTAAACCCATGGAAACTGCAAGTGCCGAAGGGTCTATTGCCTCTGAGGGAGCTGCCCCTGAGGTCGTGAGTATGGAGGTCCCACAGTGGTACCTAAGTCACTGAGGTCACCTACGCCGAAGCCTATGCCAGCAAGAGAGGTTCCCAAGATGAGGAAATATAAATAGAAGAAGATGTTGCACATGCATGGGTCACCAAGGAAACATCAGAGAAAAGAAAAGCCTATCGCGCTGGAGAAAGGCAAAGTAGTAGACTTGGAGGTCGAGGAGGGTGCAAATGATATTGATATTGAGGGGGTAGACCCTATTTTGAAGCTGCCAGAGTACATCCTCCACTCCATGGTAAGGTGAAGGTCCTAAAGGACCCAAATGAGGGAAAGTTTCTCCTTCATACACCCATGCCGCCAGAGAATATCACATTTGAAGGTCTCCTCTTGGTGCACATCCCACATCTAAAGCCTGAAGATTGGGACTTGGGGGACACTGAGCGGTTCCCCCACCTGACTACCGATAATTTTATGAAGCACGTGTTCTACGAGGAGTGTGGTGTCACCGCGATGGAGCTAGTGAAGTGGATTTGTGGGGCGGAAAAGGCAGGATATTTGAATCTACTATGGGTGCCACATTACCACCGCACCCTGATAAATTTGATTGTTATCAAATAGTTGGTGTGCCTAGTTCACGATGGGTGCCTGTGGTTGGGAGAGTCGATCCCTATAATGACATACTGATCCATAAGATCACATTACTACCACATTCAGGACTAATCTGGCCAAGTCATTTGGCGGGAAGATGGGTGAGTGCGACCTCACCGAGAGGATGAAGGAAAAGTTTAAGCTTGTCAAAAAGATGCGCGGGTATTCTATTTCTAGCATAACCGACCCCGTGATGAAGGTGGCCACCCAGATTTTGGCTAGCAAGGTGATGAGGAAGTGTCGCACATACAAGGTTCCGACACCAGTGGTTTCACTAGTGGCTCAATGCGCGGAGGGTGTACAATTCAACTAGGTGCGCTACCTATGCAGTGAGTTCCTTGTGCACTGCAGAGAAGCACAACATCACTGCAAGACGTTTCACTACTCATGGCTCTTAATTTCGATTGCGCTGGTTGCATGGGAGTTGCTGGAGGACAACCAATTTCCTCCAATCGTGCCAAATTTTCCAGAAGCAGTGAAGTTTGCTTTGCTATGGGCCACAAAAGACGTTGAGCGGGTCTAGGAGAGCAAGGCGTTTTGGGTATTATTGGAGATGAGCATTAATATGGCCATTAAAGGAAAGCCATGGTTGTCACCAAGTGTCTTCAAGCAAGTGTTTGGGTACGCGGATTTCAATGCGGACTTCCACTGTATCTCCATCCGGGCGCAAAAGGACCCAGAACATATGTGGTATGATTTACCATACCTCGCGGTGGATGATGCCATTGCAACGATCCTCAAGTGTTGGCTAGAAGATTGGTGCACAACATATGATTTATCCATTGGGTCTAGTAAGTCCACAGAAAAAGGAAGCGGTTGGTTTGAAGGTTTAGTAGTTGGCTGAAAAGTGGAAGAAGGAGATCGAGGATAAGGCTTGAGCAGAAGCGGAGGGCGCCGCAGAGGGACAAGAGGAAGAGAACTCTAACCAAAGTCAGAAATATCCTTCGCCATAGATAGAGGAAGAGGAGCAATCAAAACAAGGTGGTGGAGATCTAGAAAGCACTCCCTTTTGGTTAAAGTGGAATAGGGAGTAGGGGAAGGAAGGTACGCACAAAAAGGCCAAGGCCACTAAGTCGTCACTAGATGCAATCACCTTGACAGAGGGTGAATTGGATGACATTAGGGACAAGGTAAGGGACACGAGAGCGGAATTGTTGTAGCAGTTTGAGCAGCATGAGAAGCATGCGTTAAGTGCCATTCATACAGGTCTATGCGAGCTGCAGATCCAAGCCACTAGACTATAGGCAGTAGGGCAGAGCAACACAACCTCAACCAATTTAGCGCCGGGGACAACAGAAGTAGTGGAGTTGGTTCACTCTTTGGATCTTTGGGTAGTTGTCTTTCCTGATGGAGCCTTGAGAACGGAGGTGGGAGCTAACAAGGCTACTGTCAACGTGCTGAGGAATTTTGGCCTCAACTTGGCCACACTCCCCAGTGAATTCCTTCAAACACTACAAGCAGGTGTGATTGAAGAGCTTAGATCCCGAGGGTAACATGCGCTGAGCATGATTAGTGAGAAGAAAGTCAACAACAAACATATATTCATTGAAAAGACATCCATGCTAGAAGCTTGGAAGAAGGTTCAAGAGAAGAATGAGTGCATTGCAGTCGTGGTAGCTGAAGCATGCAGAAATGTTCCAGAGCTTCATATCCCAAAAGAAGCGTCGGTGGAAGCCAAAATCAGGAAAATGGCTGCAGGTGTGCACGATGTATAGATAGAGATGGCCAAGGTTCAGTTTGAGCTAAACCTAAAAATTATAGAGCTTGAGTTGAAGACACAACCTTCAACTGCACCATAGGTCAAAGAAAAGTGTGAAGCTTATGTGAGGGATGGAGTCGCTGCAGTAGGTTTCATGGTGGCAGAATGCATAGCGCTCTTCGAGTAGTGTATGGAGCTAATCATGAGTCTGTAGGAAGATCCTAACCTGTAGAGGTTGAACACAGAGGCCTGGGAATTGCAGCAACAATATGACGAAGCAAAGGTGATAACATGCACCGTCCTATCAACTGAGGTTGGCAATGCTGCAGGAGGCAAAACAATTGCAAGAATAGGTGGAAGCACCACATCAGAAAGAGGCTGTACTTAAGGCCATATTAGGGCCTTGGTTGGAGGAGACCTATGTGATATCCACCACCATTGGGGAGAAGTTGGCCAGCTTGCAGAGAACACAATAGAAGATCCAGGAAGATAGCGCAGGATCAACAATCGAGAAGTTGGTGGAGCAGGTCAAGCAGGCAGCTACGCAGTGCACAACTGAAGTTGCAGTAGTGCAAGTGGAATTGGGAGGTATTCACAATAAGATCACAACACTAGTAGAGTGACTTAGGGGTGAGTCACGATATTTGTGTTGGGGGTTTGTTGGGACAGGGTCCCCTAAGGTCAATTTTGGGGCAAAAGCCCAAGTTTTTGTATATAAAGAGTAAAGTCTCCCCAAGATGTGGTCACTAAGTGCATAGGTGTAAAGTGTCATAAAGGGTTTTACCCTTATTTTATGTAATATGTGTCGACTTTAGAAGATCTATCCATGGTCCGCGGACCATGGGATTGTATAAAAAGGAAAGTCTTAGAGAGTTTAAGGCAATTTTTTAGTAGGGAAAGATATGACTATAATGGGTCATTAGAAGTGAAGAGTGAAGAGTCTTAGAGTAGAAGAGAGGCTCTGTAACTGTGTGCGTAGATGCCTAGAGTAGATTCCGCAGCTGAGTGCGTAGGGTAGTTTGAGTCTGTAAGAAGATCTGAAGCATTAATAAAGAGATTGTTCCAGAAATATTTGTGTTTGTCCTTTTACTTCTGTTATGAATGAATGCAATTATGTTATGATGAATAATGGTTATATGATTTAATGTTGTATTGATGCATGAATCTATATGTTTTACATTGTTATTCAAACGCAATTCATAATATCTGTTTACACGGAGAATATCTTAATGCATGTTAAAACTATTAGATACTTAAGCTGATCTGGGTAATTACAGAAGTAGAAGCAATCTAAGAAGCGCGTAAGTAGTTGATTCACTTGTTTAAGGTCCGCAAGAGACAGTCATAGACCTTCGCAAAGGTCTAAGGGTGATTAAGATAAGTATATCGATAAGCCCTAAAAGGCTTACTGATCTGTGCGAAGGCAGAACTAGGGCATAAAACGACATCATAACCATCTCTGGGTGCGGAAACTTGGTTCCAACATCCCCCCATACTTCTTCAGGTGAGACTTCAGTCCACACTCCGTGGATTTATGCCGAAAGGGCCAGTAGTGTAGGGATTTGTTTGGCTAACCTAACGTTGAACCTAGGTCAGGACCCCCTAAGCCAACACTCGTCCTTATCTCTTATATGTCATAGGATAAATTTCCAGATACATGAAGGAGTCATATCAATTACACTGGAAATATGGAAAGTTCACCCTTCAATACATCTAGGGGATAATCACATATGGGATTATTTATGTAACAAATTTTTCTTTGGCTCTCTTTGGCTTTATAGATTCAAATTGGGCTAGTGACAACCTTGATCGCAAGTCCACCTTTAGCTATGTACTTAGTTTGGGATCTAACTCCATCTATTGGTTAAGCAAGAAGCATGTTTTTATTGCTTTATCATTAACAGAGGCCGACTATAGAGGAGAAATCAATGTTATCATTTAGGCCATTTGACCATAGAATTTCCTTTATAAGCTTGGTATCAATATCGAGCATTTAACAGTTATATGGTACAAAAATCAAAGTATACTAAATTTTTGCAGAGATCAAGTGTAGAGACAGTGGAACAAACATATTGAGATCCACATGCACTACATCAAATAATTGATTTATGATGGGATCATAGATCTACAATATTGTCCCAGTTCTAAGAAGACTACTAACATCTTCACCAAGACTTTCACTGGGCAGAAGTTTCAATTTCTGCGAGATAGTCTCAGGGTGAAGGACACAACTACTTAATTGTTGCATGTTCTTTTCATTTTTTCATTGTAATTTTTTCTTTTTGGAGGAGGGGGTGTTTCTTCCCACTAGGCTTTTTCCCTTTCCTCTTCCATGCATTGTACCTGGGTACCTAAAATGGCCTTGTTGTTGGGATTCATTCTTTTTTCATCATACTCACCTAAGTTTTGCTTAAGGGGGCGTGTTGGTGTATGTGAACTTAGTTAGCATTATTTAGATTTGGTTAAACTCTAGTGCTTGCATGTGATGTGCACTTAGCATTATTTAAATATAATGCTTCCATGTGGTGTACACTTAACTTTCTTTAGTTAACTCTAGCGCTTGCATATGGTGTATGTGCACATTAACATAACATAAAAAACACTTAGCTTTAGTTAGATTTAATTATCCTTAGTGCTTGCATTCAATTAAGCTTAAATTAGTTTCTTTATGTATTGATTATCTAATCAATATTGAGAAATTGAATTCATTCTCTTTTTCAATTTTAATATTCAATTCTCTCAAGTTTATTCAATCATTCTTTAGCTAGATCCTTATTTGTGCTCTAATAAATTTACAAGGCTGTGGTGGCAACCGAAATGGGTGTCCCATTCAAGAATTTCTCTTCTTTTGATTCTTTAGCCCTGGATCCCACAAGATCATTGGAACCTGGACCATTTCATGTTAGTCATCCATCCTCGGAAGGGACGTTACCTTCTTTGTGTCTCACCTAGCTCTGACAAAACTAGTTTGGTTACAACCATAGCTTATTATATGAAGTATGATGTATATGATCTAAATTTCACAATATCAACTACTCATTCGATTTGACAAACATGATTTCCAAGCCTTTGAAGCTCGTCATTGAAGAGAAAACTGGAAGTCGAGTTACTCTTTCAGGTATTTTGGATGGGCTTTAGTCATGCTGTGGGGAGGATTGCTTAATTATTTCAAAAGCACGGGCATAGGCTCAAACCTACACTCTTGATATCTCTAGATTCTTTACTGGTCACTAGATAGGGAAAACCAAAATCCCTCATAATATTTTTAGTTGTTTTACTGGTCTAGCGAGGGAAATCCAAAATCCCATTTTTCTTGCACAATTTTTTTGGAACAAGAAAACAAGTGAATGCCTTGCTACAAGAAGAAAAGTGAATATTGTACAACAAAAAATCATATCAAGATTTTTAAACCATAAAATCCTCATGCTTTAAGAAAGTTGAGTTGTCAAATACCAATCAAGCACTAACATCCTAGTAGATTCAAATAAAACACAAAATTCATCCAATTTGGAGGGTTTCAAATCTACCATGGGACACTCAGATTTACCATACATGCCCATAAACCATGCCTCATAAACATTTTAGGACAGGATAGGGAACATGATGATATCCTTAGCATCAACATGGTTGTGGAGCACCCCTATGGTTTAGAACTTGGTTTGGTCTTCTACATATCAATGTTTATGGCAATAACAAGGTAAACGACATTTGCATTTGATAGAAATTCAATCAAGCTTGTCATATTGTAAAGTGAGGAGGACTTGGATCTGATAACGTCAAAAATGTTTTTATGGGAGGAACGATTGACTAAACATTCTAATTAACATGAGACAATTTAGGAAAATAAGTGGATGTTAAATTACCTGACTGAGACAAAGGTAACTCCTCTGGGAGTGATGTGAGCCTATTCATAGAATAAATTAGGCAAGCAACTTTTTTTTAAAATAACTACAATATCATGAGTGGCTTGCATGCCATTTGTTTGGAAATGTCTAAAAATTGGGACGAAATCCATATCAGATTCTACCATGAAATATGATGCACAATAACATTCTCAGTTACAGAGAAGAAAAAAAATGTGGAAAATTCAACAATTAGTGATGCAAGTTAAGGAAAAAACCATGACAATCCTAATTTTCCATGAGACCAAAAAATTATTCATATCGTGATGTGTCCAACTCCCTATAGTTCACCATGGATGAAATACTAGAAATTGATCTTTCTAGGAGCAGCGTTGTAGTTAGTGTTAGATAGAGTGTTGACCTCACCATTTCGATTTATGTAGATGTGTGAAATGGAAAATTTATGGGAAAAAAATTATGAGAACATTAGCCTTTTTCTTCCAATTTGATAGTGTGGGAGATTCCAGATTTCATTGTCCATTGGCCCATTCAATAATTAGTTTGGAATCTCAAAAAACAACAATTTTCTTGAGGCCAAGCCAGTTTTCACAGTGAAGTACCCCCAAAAGTGCAGGGAGTTAAACTCTGGTGTTGGTGCATGAACCATTGGACACATGAAATTTGAGGAAGTGCTCTAGCCTGAAGTGAATGGCCATGTTTTTGCCACAAAGTTTGAAATAAAGTGCACCATCAAAAAAACCCGCAGGGAAGGCAGAACATAAATTTCTTGGAGGATGGATAATTTTGGAGAGCATGTAAGAGGGAGAGCAAAATTCCTAGTAGTAGGATGTGATCCTACTATAGGTCCTCTAGATGTTTGTCTGCACTTGCTAAACAATGATGGTGTTTCTGGCCCTCTAGATGCCCAAAGAAGAAAAAACCCCAGAGTTTGATGTTGTTTGTAGTCCATAGTCCACCGACCAAGGCAAGAAACAATATCTGTGCTATCCCAATAAACTTGAGTATGAAGTAAATTAAGCACCCTAAACAAGACCAAGAATGTGAAAAGACAGAGAATAAATAGATGATTGATGTCTTCACCATGATATTATTGAGAAATATACGCAACAAGGTTGGGTGATTTCTCTTAATTTGATAACTGATTGTGAAGTGTTTTTACTTAATTTGATTAGCTTTCTTTTTTTACTTGATTATTATTAGTATTATCTTCATTAAATAGCTACCAAACCATAAAGAAAAATGAGGAAAATGACATAATATATAGGTGATCATTGAGGGCAAAAAACTCTCCAATTGAGAGGAAAACCCACCAAAATTATTTTCTTCTTAGAGAACGTCAATTCACAAATTCGAAGAGCTATGACCCTTGACCAAGAATCCTCCAAGGCCAAGTCAAAACTTGTCTTCTTTCCAAGTCAAACTTGCAACTTTTTCTTTGTCTTCATCTTCGGACCTACAACATTTATACTACAACTTTGGCTTCTCTTTATGTAATTTTGGCCTCTGTTATAGAAAATCTAGGTCACATGTATGAGAGAAAATGGAGATATAGGCCTTATTTTCCCTTTGATAATCCCCCTTATTCTTTCTAGTGAACTCATCCCTCAAAACAATATTTATTGGCACCAATACTTAACTCTTTGATGGCACTACAACCCAGCTTCCTTGCAACAAATCGAAGCCCCAATTTCTTTGCACATATGGAGAGAAATAACCAAAAAATAATTTGGAAACCTCATCCTTCTTTTCTTCCCTTTTCCTCTTCTACTTTGCACTTGATCTCTTCCTTGTGATCAAACATGAGTGAGTGAAGTTTGTCTCCAAAGTGAGGTTGAAGTCTTCTTTATATATGCTCTTTGTCCATGTTTTTAGGTCAACTTATAACTATCTATAGGCCGACTTGTTCATTACAACTTGAAAAGGTATTGGAGGGTGTTTTGACTCAATTTTTACTAAAATAAATTCTTCTTACAATATGTAACATGCCCAAGAAGGGAATTTCATACATGAAAATGAATCTCTTGACTTGTAGACTCAATGGAAAACCCGATAAGCTCACAATGGGAGATTGACCTAAAAATAATTTTTCCTTAAGCATGAAAGCCATGCCTCAAGAAGAACATAATAAATTTATTTTCTCTTTATATTAAATACATAAAATCATGATTACATGTCATTATGAAGACTGAACCTAGTTACATATTTCAACACTCCCTCTTAGCTAGGGTAGTATTCATAATCCATATAAGGTACTTGGACATTCTCAATCTGTAGAATTCTCATAAGAAGAGTCAGATTGGTAACCCATCTATTTAACATTATATTACCCAATTTTGTCACATAACAAGGCCTTGACTAACAACTCTATCCACAAGATCAGAGCACAATGTTGGCGAGACCAATGACTTATGGACACCATCATCATTTTTCTCAAGGCACATATCTGACCGAGGTGTTCACAAGGAATGTCCTCCCGGGACCATTTTTTTCTTGGATTCGCAGTCCTCAAAGAATATTGGTCCTTTATGACTACTGTTATCTTGGATGCCCTATCTCATCCTCAAAGAGTATCGTATGCCAAATGCATTCCCAATCCTCCATAATTTCTTCCAAAGTGATGACAAGAATGATGTGTCTATCTCTCCCTCTTAACTAGGGAGGATATACGCATTCCTATGAAGGAATGTACCCATTCCTATAAAAGGAATGTACCCAAGCTCCCTCTTATCCAGGGACTTGTCTAAGCTCCATGTTAACCAAGGACTTGCTTCCATAAACTTTTTGCTCTAGGTGGAGGTCATGGGACTACCAACTAACTGTGGGGATATTTCTTTTGATGTCCTGAAGTTCGTCTTCAACATTATGGAGCCTTCATATTTTAGGACTTCTTCATAGGGCATTGACCATCCATCAGTTTCCTTCATGAACTATGTCAGTCATGCCATCCTTTTCTTCATTGAAAAGTGATCTTCTAGTCCACCTCTAGCTTTTCTAAATGCATATACCTCTTCCAAGTCATGCTTTCTTTAGGACCTTTATCCAACCACATGAGTTCTAGTTGTAGATAAAATCTACAAATTGCTTTTAGTAGCCTTGTATCAATCCATCCAGATGTTGTTCAAAAATAAAAAATGAACATCAAATCAAAGTTACATTTTGTGATGGCCTTTAATCATGACATATTGCTTGCAACATCAACATCCTGCACACTCATAAGCACATATCCAAGAATTTCGATGTCAAGGGTATCCTTTCGTTGCACACCTTACCATGGTCTTCATGCCTTATCCATGGAGAGATCATGGCCAATTATTCTAGTCATCATATGTTGATTTCCATAGTTTCACTTCTTATGATCTCTTCTTTCTTTCTTCACATATTGTTCCCTAGGAACTTCCATCCATAGTTCATTATCTTTGTCAACCACCTCATATGAGGACATGTTATATTGATTTCATCTATTCAATATGTGAATCATGCCTTCATGCATCATTCCAAAGGAATATATCCCTTTTATTTGACCATGCTCACAAGGTAGAGAATTTTACCCATATTGTTTGCAACTATATGATGACATGACTTAATCTATTAAACATGTACATAACTTTGTTCTCCTTTTGGTTATCTAGACTTCATTCGACAACTTCCTTTCCTTAATTAAAAGCACTTAAATCAACTTTATATGTTTCACTCCTTTGTCATCATACCATCATCCTTCTAAACAATGTAACCCACACAAGGGGGAATGATCAGTGAGATACTTGCTTCTTCCAAGTAGAGGTGAACCTTCTAATGAAGATTCCAACAGAGGATCTAGATTATCCCTATCTGTTAGAAGCTCATTTCTCATAATGTTGATGTATGATGAATTCCTTCTATAATTCTAGATGAATTTATTTCAAACATATGCACTACTCATGCTTTCAATGAGGTTACGGTGAGCTACTTCCTTTATATGATGATTGTTGCATCCATGTAGACTTCTGCTTCATATCTCCTTTTCAAGCTTCTCTAATGATGCCATGAACTCTTGTTTCAATCGTATGCTTCTACCATCATTCCATCTCCTAATAAGATTCATCCTATCATGATTTCTACTATGATAGCTATCTTTCATGAAAACTGAAAAAGAACATAGTGAAGGATATTATCTTAGTCATAGTAGAGATCTTTCACTTCCTCCTTTGATTTCTTCTTTTCAGATTCTTCCACTTCTTTAGTGATATGGGCTTCTTCCCTTCCTATTTTTTTGTTTCCCTTCTTGAATTTTGGAAAATTTATTTTGTATTTCCCATATTCATGACAACAATAGCATTGGATTTTTGACACATCCTTCTTGTTCTTTTTCTGAGGACAAAACCTTCCAAACTTTCCTTTCCTCTTAACCATGGAAGCAAATGCTTGAGATTTCTCATTATATCCTACATCAGTTTTTGCCTTCAACTTGGCTTCTTAAATCTTACACAATGACCAAAGTTAATTTAGTGGGGTATCTTCCTTCTTTCCATGTATGATTGTTGTAAATTTGACCCATTCCTCTAGTAGTGAATTGAGAACTATGGTGGTCATTTCTTTATCAAACATTATCTCACCCAATTATTGTAGTTGGTCTCTTATTTATGATACCCTCATAAATTATGAGGCTATTCCATATTCTCTTGATATCTTCATATTGTATAGTTCTTGTCTTAATGATATCACTTCTCCAGCAATACTCACGGAGAATAATTCTACTAGCTTATCATATATTTCTATGATGTCTCCAATTTTGATACATAGGGTATGAGGGGATCTTTGATGGATTCTATAAGGATCCTTTGTGCCCTTAGTTCCCCTTTCATGTAACTTGCAAGAGCTTGAGCTTATTCCTTTGGAGGTTTCGTGATTGAACCTTTAACATGATCATCGACTTCATTTTCTATGAGGATCAAGTCAATCCTCTTCTTTAGTGCAAGAAAGTTTGATGACCCAATCAATTTGTGAAGATATTAGTTGATAAAAATATATTCAACTTGATGCCTTATTTATTTTGATGATGATGTTGATATAAAATGTCTTCTTGATGACGATGTCTTCCTTCAAAAGTGATCCTTCAAAGAGATGGAGGTCACCTTAGTTCCTTGATGATGATGAGCATATATTCTCCTTGTTTTTCTTTGATGTAGAGCTTTCAATATGCTCCAACTTGTAGTCCTTATTTATTTGGATAGAGGTAGGGTTTTTGAGGTCTCCTTCTTCTTGAGGTGATGATTATGCGAGGTTCCCAAGAATACTTCAAGTGTATAATCTTTCTTTGAAATAGGGTTTTGAGGTCTTCTTTTGTAACTTCCTTCAAGATGATGATGTAATATTTGTCCTTGTAGTGCCTTTGAGATAAGATGTCCTTCTTAATGATTGATTCTCTTGATGATATTCTAGTCCTTAAACCCTTGAGTTCCCTTCTTTAAGTTGACTTTCCTTGTCTAGTCACCTTAGCTCTGATACCATGTTGAGAAATCTAGGGAAACAAGGTTGGGTGATTTATCTTAAGTTGATAATTTCTTGTGATGTGTTTTAATTAATTTCGTTAGATTTATTATTTTACTTGATTAGTATTATTATTCTATTCATCAAACATCTACCAAACCATAAATAACAATAAGACAAAGGACACAAGATATAGGCGATCAGCCTGGGCCAAAACCTTTCCAATTGAGAGGAAACCCCACCAGAATTATTTTCTTCTTATAGAACTTAAATTGATGAATTCCAAGAACTATGACACTTGACTAAGACTCCTCCAAGACTAAGTCAGACCTTGCCTCTTCTTTCCGAGTCAAACTCTCAACTTATTCTTTGTCTTCAACTTAGACCCTACAACATCTATACTGCAACTTCAACCTCTCTTTCTACAATTTCTTCCGACCTGTAATTTTTGTACTTTTTGGCCCATGTTGTAGAAACCGTTAGGCCACACGTGTGAGAGAAAATGGAGAGATATGCATTCTTTTCCCTTCACTAGGAATCCTTTTTTTTCTAGTGAACTTGGTCCTCAAACAATCTTTATTGGTACCAATACTTTACTCTTTGATGGCACTACAACTTGATTTCCTTGCAATAGATTGAAGCCCTAATTTCTTCACATGTGTGGAGAGAGGTAGACCAAAACTAATCCAAAAACCTCATCCTTTTGTTCTTCCTTTGTCCTCTTCTACTTTTCACTTGATCTCTTTCTTGTGATCAAAATTGAGTGAGTGAAGATTGTCTCCAATGTGAGGTTGAAGCTTTTTTCATACATGCTTTTTTACCATGTTTTTAAGTCGACTTGTAACTATCTCTAGGCCAACTTGTTTCTTGTGTAGGTTGACTTGTTCATTACAACTTGACAAGGTATTGGAGGGTCTTTTGACTTGATTTTTACTTAAATAAGATCTTTTTACAATATTCAACATGCCCAAGAAGGGTTTTACTTACATATCAATGACTATATTGACTCGTAGTCTCAATGATAATCCCTAGAAGCTCAAAATGGGAGCTTTACCTAAAAATAAATTTTCCTTGAGCATGAAACTCGTGCCTCAAGAACAAAAATAATAAATTTATTTTTCTCTTTATATTAAATACATAAAATCATGATTACACATGTAATTAGGAAGACCAAACCTAGTTACATTTTTCAACAGATACATGCAGAGAGCACACTTGTTTGCCCTGAAAGCCTCGCTTAGAAAGGTTAACCGATGTCAATAAAAGTTTGTGAGCCACAAGCTAGATAAAACACCTAACTTTTTGATCCGAACTTAAACGGGAACACAACAACTTACAGATATAATCACAAACACAGGAATGCAACTAAAAACGCTTCATTTCATTAATAGAAAAATGTTGAACTATGCTTACAAACATAATAGAAATAAGATAGCTCAGGCGATGGTAGCCTATCTCTGAGAAGAGATGTGGTGGCTACATACCTCTAAACTATGTTACAATGAGGCTCAAGGGCCTATCTATAATTTGAAAACATGAGAAAACCTAAAAAACCAAAAACCCTAATCCCAAGAGATGTAACACCAAGAGTTTGTGGGCGCTGTTGGGGTTAGTTGGGAAGCCAACTTCCTTGTGTCATAAATTGGTCATATTATCTTCATTTGGTGCATACAATACCTTGTTGGAAAGGACTCTTTGAGTACTGCAGGTTTCACTGCAGGCCCCTACCTATTGCTCCATTACTATCGCACACCTCAAAAAACATCATTTAGGGGGTCAAAATTGCTCTGGAAGTTCAAGACCCAAAAAACTGCTAAAACTAGTAAATCTTGAAATGAACAAGGAAACAAATGAAACTGACTAGGGGATCTAGGTGGAATAGGTAGGTGGCCACCAATATCCACCTGGATCATTCCTCCCCCCTTAGGAAGCAATGATCCCGATTGCGTGCAGAGCCTCCATGATGTGAGGAAATTCTGTTGAACCTGTTCCCTGATGAAGGAGTTGGAATCCTTTGACAAATTGACATAGTTATATCCTTTGTTGGTGAGTGTTATTGATATGTGTGTCCATGATTTGATCAGTTGTGGCCTGTTCCATGCAGTTTGGGTTGAGCTCTACTGGTGTGAGTTGTTCTGCAATGTCAGATGTGTCCAACAATGGTGAAAAGTATGACCGAAGGGAATCTACATTGAACACTAGGTGTAGAAAAAAAGAACGGTGGGATGCTAACCTTGAAGGCATTGTCACTAACGACCTTGTTGATGGTGTATGGCCCATATCGGAGCAAGTGAAGTTTGTGGTGGGGTCCAAGAAGGAACTCCTTCTGTAAATGTAGCCAAAATTTGTCGCCAACCTGGAACTTGTTGACACTCGATGTTGATCATGGCGCTACTTGCACTTAGAATTCGATCTATCCAATATATCATGGACCTACTGGTGGATGTGTTGAATGTGCTCAATGGAGTTGTTAGCCCTTTCAGCTTTAGATTCGATGTGAGTCAAATTTACCTGAGTGGCTACAAATGGTATGGCCACATCAATGGGGTGTAATGGTTGAAATTTGAGCCCTACCTGAAAGGGGTTGTGGCTTGTTGAGCTGTGGAGAGCTCTGTTGTAGTTGTGTCGGAAATAGGGGAGACTTTCATCCCATGTGCATAGATACTTCAAGTTGTACATGCAAAAAATGTGTATGATCATCCTGATGACAACCTCTGTTTGCCCATTAGTTTAGGGATGAAAATTTATGGACTTAGTAAGTTTTGTATCCAGCATCGACTAGAGACTTGACCAAAATTCACTCAAGAATATGTTGTCTCGATTTGTGACAATGGACTATGGAATCCCAAGGTGTACCCATACGCGATCAAAGAAGAGCTTAGTAGTGGCCTCTACTATGATACTCTTCTTGTAGGCCGCCATGATGGACATCTTAGAGAATCTGTCGATGACCATGAAAATGCAATCATTGCCATGCTTAGTAGAAGGAAGGCCCAAAATGTAATCTATGGAGATAGATTATCAAGGCTGGCTAGGAGTAGGTAGAGGATTATATAGTCCTTGCTTCTTGATGGTTGGTTTGGTAATGGTGTAGGTAGTGCAGGATCTAATGCACTTACCAACATCCTGATGAAGTTTTAGCCAATAAAAATACTTTTGCAATACCGCCATTGTTTTCTCTACTCCAAAATGTGTAGCGAACCGACTATAGTGCGTCTGCCAAATAATATTAGCATGCTCCATTGAAGGAAAACATATGTGTCCCGAGTGGCATAACAGTGCATCCTGAAGGTGAAAATTTGGAACTTGATTCCCTTCCAAGATTGTTTGTTATATGCTGCCGAATTTTGGATTGCTTTTTTAAAGACGTTACCACCTCGATGTCTCGTGCCCACAGGAGTCAAGCATAGTGATCAACACCATAAATGGTGGTCATCTGAGGAAATTAGCAACATTATTGGTGTTTACCTTCTTATACTTAATGTTCAAATGGAACTATTGCAAATGGGTGGACCATTCTTTATGGCGATTGTTTTGCAACTTCCCTTGCGTTTGTATGAACTGTAGAGGTCGGTGGTCTGTGTGGATGATCATTTCCTTCCCCAGAATGTAATGCTTCCATTAATGGGAGTCCTGCACAATGGAATACATTTCTTTGATGTAAGTGGGGTACTTTTGGAATGTTTCTGAAAGTGTCTCATTGTGGTAAGCCACTCAATGCCCATGCTGAGTAAGAATTGTAGAAATAGCATAGTTGGAGGCATCTGTCTCAATATCAAATGGTTATTGCAAGTATGGTAATGTGAACATTGGTGCATAATAGAGGTGATTCATTAACTCAAAGAATTCTTGTTGTTGGGTTTTTGACCAAAACGAATTTGTGTTTTCTCCTCCCTTGGTGACCTGACTTAAAGGCCAAGTGATATGGGAGAACCCCAACATGAATATATGATAGAAATTGGTAATACCCAAAAAGTTGCAGAGTTCTATTAGAGTGGTTGGGGTTGGCCAATCCCGAATGAATTGTATCTTGGATGGGTCTACATGTACACCATACTCATCAATGATGTACCCCAAACATTGAATCTGGTTCAGGCCAAAGGTGTATTTCTCCAAGTTAGCACACCACTTGTGTTGGCACGGGTTTTGAAGGACTTGTCGAATATGGTGGAGGTGTTCTTCCCAACTTTGGCTAAAGATCAAGATGTCATCTAAATACAACACCACAAATGCATTGGTGAAGGGTTTCAAGATGTCGTCCATTAGTCTCATGAAGTTTGTAGGGGCATTTGTTAATCTGAACGACATGACCAACCATTTGAAAAGGCCCTCCTTGGATTTTAAGGCAATGTTCCATACATCAGAGGGTTCAATATTCACTCGGTGATAACATGAATTCAAGTCAATCTTGTTGAAATATTTGGCTCCCTTGAGCTGGTCCAGAAGGTCATCAATCAAAGGATTGGGTACCTAGTGATCTTGTTTAGTGTCTGAGAGTCAATATAGAGCCTCCAGGTCCCAACCTTCTTCTATACAAATAAAATTGGGCTCCCATAAGGTGATGAGCTTGGCCTGATGTTCCATTTCTACAATAGTTCCTAAATCTACCTCTTGATTTCATCATTCTCCAAAACAGAGCATCGATATATTAGTCCATTGGGCAGCGACGCGCTCGAGTTAGATCGATGGAGTGCTTGACCTAACAGTGTAGAGGTACCCCTGTGGATGAGGTGAAAATATCTATGTACTCCTCCATGACATTATCCATCTGCTACTGCTATGTAGAGGAGCCCTGCCTGGAAGCTGTGGCCACAACCTTCTTCTTGCATTTCTTTGTAGTGATAAAAAATATGGTGATAGGTGGGGCTACTTCCGGTATCCTGTACAACTTATTAGCCAAAGTGATAATCACATAGCGAGGTCTAGACTCATATACATCATGTTGCTTCCACAAGTATGGTTTTACTAACAATACATCACAAACTTCAAGAGGAGCAACGTCACACAGTACCTCATCCGTCAAGGGCTTGATGTTGTAGGGAAGGTGACACTGCTGGCTGACATGAAGATCTTGTCCTTGGTGAAGCCACTCAATGGTGTACGGTTTTGGATTTTCTATTGTCTTTAGGCCCATCTGCTTCATGACCTCTACTGAAATGAGGTTCTTTTGGCTCCCACTGTCGATAATGAGCTATAATGGAGAAACCTTCACCCACATCTGTGAGTGGAAGAGGCATTCCCCCTCCTCTAGATCTTCAGGCTCAATCTTCTAGATCTTGGTGGTGGCCATGGTGGCACTAGGCTATGCATCAATGATCTACTTCCCTTTATCATTTCCCTTATCAGGTTCTAATTCAAAATCAGAACCTACGTCTAATTTGGAAGCCTTCAGCTCAGCCACCAATGATTGCTTGGCCCAACACTCACTTGTATTGTGAGTGGAGCTCTTATGGAACTCACACCATTTTCCCGTGCCCTTCTGCATCTTCAGGGTGTTTCTCTTTTCTTGCAGCTTCAGTGGGCTGTCCTGGGTAGCACCACCTTGGCTTGGTCATTTTTTCTGTGGTTTGGGGGCGCCTTTTCCTTAATTTGGATTTGCAGATCCAAAGTCCCACTTCTTATGTTTAAACTTCTGCTCAATTTTGACAACATACCGATGCATCATGCCAAGCGAGGAAATGTCCAGGAACTACATCTCATCCTGGATGTACTTTTATAGATAACCGCCGAGCGAGGAAATGTCCAAGAACTCCATCTCGTCCTAGATGTACTTGAGCACCAAATGCCACTTAGTATCCTTGATACCCAACTTTGTGTGAAGGGTATGGAAAGTATTTGTGAACTCTGGCACATCTTGGTCCCTTTCCTGCAATAGTGTGGTCCACTTTATGTATTTGTCTTCATAGCTCCCAACAGGGTAATATTGTTCCTTGATGGTGTTTCAAAAAGAATTCCAAGTGGGTGCATCTAAAAATAGTGAGGGTTCACTCTCGTCCTTTTGTTCACAGTAGGTTTCCCACCAATCCTTGATGTGTGGGGCGACTTTAAGAAGTGAAAAATCAATATTTTCCTTATTGGAAAAGTCATGAACTGAAAAATATCCTTCCAATAGATTTAACCATTTATCTACGGAGTTTGTATCTATCGAGCCTTCGAATATGGGATTATCTAAGTTAACTTGTACCTTAAAAGGAGTGGTGCCTCCAGAGTGGTTGTTGGATGAAGATGCATTGCCCGTGGATATCCGTTGAAGGATCTAACGTATGTATGTGACTGTTGTAAAAGAAACTAACTTATGCATAGTAAACTTGTAAAACAACTAATTCTCTTTTTATTAAACTTAACCTAGAATGTAAGATATTTATTAGCCATTTGATAAGCAATAAGTAGGTGCAGTAAGAACAAAATAAAGTATCACACATAAGAAACACACATGAACACCAGGATTTAAGGTGGAAACCTAATGTGGGAGGAAACCACTATTGTTGTCACCTCAGTCTTCAAACTTATTAATATAAAAAAATTCTTACATTCTTGCACTAATGATACTCATGCTAGAAAGTAGGCACCCACATGCTGAAGGCTACAACCTTCACTGGTTCTCCAACTCCAATTGGAAGGGAGATCCAACCCCCTAATCTGATTACCAACT
This sequence comes from Pinus taeda, assembly GCA_000404065.3. Lineage (NCBI taxonomy): Eukaryota > Viridiplantae > Streptophyta > Pinopsida > Pinales > Pinaceae > Pinus > Pinus taeda. The sequence goes on from APFE031507861.1 coordinate 47,514, forward strand.
ACTACTGGCATAAAGATTCGACTTCCTCATCGAAGGCTCCAACCCTTAGCAACATCCGTGGACCACGTTTCATAAATTTTCACATTGGATCCACCTGCGTTAATACATCACAACTTGTAGATCAATTGAAGAAAACACCAACTTAATTCAAATAGAATAGTGAGATCAATGTAACCTATACACAGAACTAAAATCATAATAATGCATCAACACACATAATCAATTGCAAACCTGATCGTTCATATCCCAACATGTATACACTACTTCACTTAAGGCAACCCGTGTGTATACACATTTTTCTGTAGAGAAACCTATGTACAGATCTCAATATACTAAAAACTTGTAATTCTGAATCAGACACAGAGTTGACTAGAGTTATTCTGAAATATTCTATTAGCTTACAAAACCCCCATACAATGAGCAACATCAACAATATTTTCAACCAATCAACATGTAACCAAATTCAACTTCATCATTCAATCAATTCTACTTCAGAAATTATCACTCAACCCATATCAACATGAGGACATCATTGATAGACAACATAGATACAACAACATTGATCATGTTGATCATTCATTTATGAACAAAAATCCTTCCTTTATGTACGTGACTTTGAAGAAACGAACCCGCGTGTATACACAACTTAACCGAGACCAACCTACGTACATATCTCAACTTTTGACCTAAAATTGCAAAACTCTTCAGAACTTGAGAAATACCCAGATCATAATATTCAAATATAATTAGATCTAGTCAATCCATGAACATATCATACAATGGAAAGCCATTTTAGGTCTCATGATCCCGATCCATCATTGTATTCATTGATGCATAATTATTTTAGATCTAAGTGTTAACTATGGCCCTTACAATGAAAATATACTTCAGATTGAATTATTCATAAAAAAACCTTTGACATGCACACTTAGCACTTTGATCTTCACCTCCTTATATACCTAGAGGCTTAGCCAATACCACGAGTCAAAACTACACTAATGCAATGGTAATATTGGATGGGATCAAGTAACCGTTACTGCACTCAATATTGTGGGATAATATTGGGGACCACCTTCCCTTGGCGCTTGTCATCTCACGTGTCGATTTTTGTCATGGGAAACCAACAATTTATCATGTTTTCATGGTCCCCACTGGGCCTATTCTATGTGGCAGCATCATCGAGTCACCGTGGTTCAGAGCATCCGCAATGATTCACCTTTACATCCATGGAGTCTGTTTCACATCCCATTGTATCATGTCACATTATTCCATCCATATTTGCATACCATTCATCCTGTGCTTCCTATTTTTGCCTTCATTCGTACTGTCGAACATCCCCTTCAGAGTCGATTCAGTCGCTGCCAGATCAACCATGCAAAGTTATCCATCATCGCGTCCCTCTGTCGCTCGAGGGCTTCCTTAGGCAACATTTTGAAAGGATCTCCTACCCCATCATCTTTCTTTTATTCCTCCATGGGAGGTCATCGGTTTTTGCGAGGTTGATCTTGCAATGGTTCAACCAGATCAAACCCTAACTCCTTATACCACTAATATGAACTTAAACAAGAATGAAAAAACTTACAAATATAATCATAAGCACAAAGATGTAGTAGAAAAGCACTTCATTTCATTAATAGAAAAATATTGAATTATGCTTACAAACAAAATGGAAATAATATAGCTCGGGCGATGGTAGCTTATCTCTGAGAAGAGATGTGGTAGCTACATGCCTCTGAATTGTCTTACAATGAGACTCAAGGGCCTATTTATTATTCTAAAACATGAGAAAACCATAAACAACCAAAAACCCTAACCACAGGAGATGTAACACCAAGAGTTTTTGGGCCCTGTTAGGGTTAGTTGGGCACCCAACTTCCTGGGGTTGTAACTTGCTCATATTATCTCCATTTGGCGTGTACAATACCTTATTGGAAAGGTCTCTCTAAGTACTACAAGTTTTTCCACATGCACCTACAACTAGCTATGGGCATGTCGCAGACCCAAAAAACACCATTTAAGGGGTCAAAACTGCTCCCGAAGTTTAGGACCCAAAAAACTGCTAAAAATTGTAAATGCTGAAATGAACAAGGAAACAGATGAAACTAGCTGGGGTCTAGGTGGAATAGGTGGGTGGCTACGAATATCCACCTGGATCATTTTTAGTGGCTTATTCCATTTCCAAGACTGCAAGAGCCAAGAGAAGAGCATGTTCGATCCATAAGCCAGGGAGATTAATTGATAGGCCTCACAGACAATGACTTGTCCTTTCTGAAAACCTTTGAACTAAATTAATCGGTCCTCCTATGGGGAGAGGACGATCCCTACAATTTTATGGTTGGAGACATAGTCATTCCACTTCGGAGCTATATTTGCAGGCAATCTGAAATCCCGGATTTCCAACACGTGGAAAGAGAGGAAGAAAGGGGAGTAATGGTGATGTCTTTAGGGACATAAATATTCAAATTGTGTAGGAAATTGAGGAACAAGAGATAAAGTATATGTGTACGTTTCAATCTAGAGAGAGAGAGAGACAAGGTTGATTTCTAGGATGGAATTAGATCCAATGTCCAATTTTATATTGTTGAAGAACCAATGCTTTATTAGCATTAGACTATGTTAGATTTGTGAGATCTGAAGAGGCAGAGGCACGCTGAAGCAGATCCATCCTAGAAGGTCTCGACTCTAAAGATTTTTTTTTTTATGATCTGGTTCCAAATACCATCATCACTAATGGCCCGCCAAATGTTCTTTAGTTGAAGAGTGTAATTGAAGTTTTATTTGTCCTTAAGGCCTCATCCACTAAAAATAACAGGTCTAGACACCATTTCCATCCAGGCTAAATGGATTTTTCGGTCAAGGCGAGTGCCAAACCATAGAAACTTAGAGATGATGGAGTTAATTTTTTTGAAAATGCCCTTAGGGAGTTTGAATATATGCATCCAATATATAGAGATGATGTGAAGTACATATTGGATCAAAATGAGGCGTCTGTCAAGAGATATCCATTTATGTGTAAATTGTAGAAGCCTCTTTTCAATATTCTAAATGAGCCATGACCAACCCTAAAACCGAGGTACTTGAAACCCTTGTCCAAAGGTGTAATTTATACACTGAATAGATTGGAAATTTTCGGCATCATGGTTGAATTAGGATCATTCAAATCAAAACAGACTTGATCTTATTCATGAAAATACTCAATACAAGTCCAAAAGTATTGAGGATATCAAAAATAATTTTCCATTCGGATGGATCAGTGGTCCCAATTTCCAGAACGCCATCAATGAACGTCTGGTGAGAGAGAGTGATTTCACTATCAATCCTACATCCAGTGATGAGACCTCGAGCTCGAGCATCAAGGAAATTTATTCTTAATCTATTGATTACAAGAAGAAATAGGAGTGGAGACAAGGCGTGACCATGGAGAAGTCCTCTAGAAGTAGAAAAGAAATATGTGGGAGATTCATTTATAATTGTGCGAAAGAAACAAACTTAATACAAGATTGTGTGTAGTTGATCATTGAAAATCCCAACCCTATCTTATGCAAGATCATCCATAAATGTTCCCAATCCACACAATCAAATGCTTTAGTGAGGTTTATTTTCAAAAGGCAGGCATCCAAATGACGAGTCTTAATGGAATGTATGCATCATGAATCTGGAATTGTTCCAAAAAAACAAATTATTTGGCCAAGATATGTTTGGACAGGAAGGGTTTTATCCTATTAGCTATGTTTTTGGCTAACATTTTATAGAATGTGTTGCACATGGAGATAGGTCAGTAGTATAAGGAAGTGTAAGGCTTAGGAACTTTTGTAATAAGAGTGATGAAAGTAACATTTACAGCGCTAGAAACCCTTCCAAGTCTTTTTACACTTTCCAAAAAAAAATATAGATCTTGCATAAAATTTAATTTCTCATAATAAATTTAAAATCTATTTTATTTTTAAATTCTATAATAGAAAGAAAAATAAAAATTCATAAGGTTCATGACAGTGAAAGATTCAACTTTCATTAAAAGATATTATGGTCGATGATGTAATAATAAATTTCTTATTTTAGCAATTTATGTAATAAATTTATTATTTTTCATGGTATAAACATTCAACGGTATTCATTAAGATTCTCAATGTTGTTAGAGAAATGACTTATGTTGACAGTTCTGGACTCAACAACATTCAAGGGTTCTCCCTGATTTGTGGCCCCAATTAGGCCTCACACCGTTTGGGGTAGAAGCCTCATTTAGAATATGTCTCGATTGTTGATTTATTAAATATTTTCCTTGGCTTTAACTGTTAGCAAGAGAGAGGAATGTAAATGTGCCTTCGAAAACCAAGTCGGTGGGTCAGGTGAGTGTTCGGTTGTAAGTGTGTCAAGGTTCTTCTACTCTGGTGGGAGAAAATAAATTGAGCCTCTAAGATAGAGGTAATAGTACCATCTGTTGACGGTGTGGGATCTCCTTGGTAAGAAGTCCCAACTAGACCTCAGACCATTTGGAGTAGGATTCTAAGTAGTGGCTAGTAAAGCTATGACTTGATTGCGATAACATGCATAGGTAAGCAAGCTATCCTTGTCGTAAGAAAGTGTGTGACCTTGTATCAAGTCAAGAGAGATACATGGGGAGGTTCTAACACACGGAGGGAAAATGAAGTGTGCCCCTTAGAAGCCTGTAATAGGACGTAGCCTGAAAGGAACACATGAGCTGAATGACATCATAAACTAGAGAGAAGAATATTCAATAATGCAAAGTGATGAGTTAAATAACCAACACGCTTCAATGAGATTCATATAATCACATACGAAATAGTCCATACAACAATGTCTGAGTTAAACTACATGCATTGCTAAAGTAACCAGAATAGTCGAACTACAATAACAACATATGCATGAAACGTGTTGGCTCTGTTATATTATATAAAGTGAAAATTCCATCCATACATACAACCATGACAACCACTAGCCCCAATAGTGGAACGTTACAGTCAACACCGCCTACTCCTCAAAGAGACTTACTCACTTTGAATTGTGGAGAAGCTAAGGTTCGTCACAATACTCTCCAAGCCCTCTCTAAGCAATTCCTAGCAAATGCTTGGCTCACAAAAGCCCGTTCTATGAGTTATGAGGTTCTATTTATAACAAAGGGTGGGGTGACCCTTGACATTCCCCTTTGTGACTCTTGGACTACCCTCATGACTCTTCAAATTCATTACATAACTCTTTACATTATATATGAATGTTTGCATTCCACTAGTGACACTTGGAATTTCACTTTACAACATGTTTACAAATTACATTTTCCACATATACCCATGTGGGACAAAATTGGCTTGAGTTAGCTAGACAAGACAACACTAAGACTCTGACAACTGTGGAAAGACCATCTCACCAACATCCTCTCCATGATCCTCAGTGAAAAACTGATGCCATTCTTGGTAGCGCGAAATGGTGTTCACATACTCTTTGATGATGTCCTTCTGTAAACGAACTATTGAATCCATTGCTTCCCAGTATAATAATTTGGAACCTCTATCCAACTCGTCCTGTAACATGTGAAACTTAGACTTGAAAAAGGTCAGACCAATGATGTACATACGCATGTTATCTATGCTGACTTGCAAATTTACAATGGTGGCCGTGAGAATCAACTGATTAAAGTACACATCAAGCTCTAGTATGACTTGGTTCTTCTCTTTGGACTCAGTGAGCTTACCAATAGATGAGGTGCCATAATTTCTCACCAAAACATCCAAATTCTTATATAACTATGCATACGAAGCCTCAATACTGGTGATGAGCGATGAGAGTTCCTCATAGTTCTGGATCAGACTCCGGATGCATACTTTGTCCAACTCTACCTGCGTCTTCATCATCTTGTGCAAGTGAAGCGGGGCTACCTTGTACTTCATTGTCCATATCTGTACATGATCAACTACGACATGTATATCTGTGAGTGTTTGTGTTACCTTGATGCAGCACTGCTAATGACCATGTTGATGGACGACTATCTTATGCGGTGACAAACCTATCATACATTCTTCGCGTGAGTGTCTCAAGAGTCAATACTTTAGTAAGTATGGCTTTCTTCATTTCTGCTCTAGCGGAACTTGTTAATTGTTCCTCTCTCTGCATGGTTGCTTGTAACTCCTTAGCCATGCACTTGATTTTTTCTATCAAGAACTTAATACTTGAGCTCATGGCTTCAACATAAGCCTTTGTAGCATCCAACAAGGCGATTGGATGTCTTCGTACAAGTTGTCTCTTCAAATCGCACCAGCAGCACAAGTGCTGTAGGGGAGATAGAAATCCTCCTAGAGATAGCGTCTAGGTTGATTGTAGACTAGTGCCTAGGACATATTAAATGGAGGAGTGCATGAAAGGTTATTTATGAGGGGTTTGTAACACTCCAATTGTCACATAAAAAGGTAATAGAGGGGCTTGGTTCAATAGGCCTTCATTAATGTAGACTCAATACAATACATGTATCCAAATGAGGGGGTATATTGGGTCGATCTTCATAGAGAAATTTCTTCTCCTGGTGGTCGACACACAACAATGAGAAAACTTAAAATTGAAGTTGGAGAAGTGGTGGAAAGGAGGAGAAGGAGGAGGGGAATATACGCATAAGGTTATAAACAAGAAAAATCCTTAGCGATAATGTCCCAAGAGAAATATGGAAGAGGAAGGAGATGAAATGGTAGAAATAGAGGAGTGTTGATTAAGGGTTTAGGCTAAATATACATGGGTATCATTCTCTGCTTAACAACCAAAGTAAATCTGAGCTACCACAAGTATTGCAGGCTAATCAAACACACAATTAAATCTATATTTTCTACAGGTACTGAGTGCTAGTGAATAACACAAATAAATCTAAGATATGCACAGGTATTGTTCTCTTATTAAGCAGCCTAGATAAATCCATGAATCAACAAGAAACCAACAACTTCATTAATACTATTTCAGGGAAAGAAAAATATAAATGAAATGAGAATACCGAGGGGAATATTTTGCACATCTATCATGCTTGGAATCAACAAGAAGTTTCATTAGTCATAAGGGTCCAAATAACCAGTCCAAACATTCAGCACAACATTAGTTAAGTCCCCCATGAAATAACAAATAGAACCAAAGTGACATTTTAGAATTTAGACCCAGTGAGTGAGAAATTCCAAAACCATTCTTATGAATTTCATCCCCATATTTATAAGAAGAGGGGGAGAGCTTGAGTTACAATAAAAAATATCTCTGAGCCAGAGCTCCGATTGTCTACAAGACTAGCTATCTCGACCCTTGTAAGGCTTTGCTACCTAAATATTACAATCGAGATCTAATCCATTCTTGGAAATAGAAAACTATAGAAAGTAAAAAAGAAACAGGAGCAAGAATGGAGGAAGGAGTCCTTTGTTGTCCCTATGAAAACTTTAGATTAGGTCCTGTCGTTTATGCATTTATTTCATTCGGTGCTGACTTCTGGATCCATGTCATAATAGGCTTCTTCCGGATCGACCCATACTTGGTTTTGAATGCTCCCTCTTCTTGATTTACTGCTACAACTACTTTCGGCATCAACCCTTTCATTTCTGCCTTTAAAGTCATGTTGAACACAATTGACGCCCTGATCTAGCCTGGGGTTACATATTATAGTGTAACAAAGAAAACTCTCGGGCGCGGGCTTTTTTTTATCTCTGAAACAGGTGATTTTTTTATTTCTCCCTCAACCCCCTTTATTATAGTCCCTTTTGTAATTTTCCTCATATGATTGGGGGATGGAACTAGGGCCTTAGCCCTTTGGGTGCTAAAACTTTCAACAGTTGTGCAAGGGACTTTTTCCTTTTATAACACAGAATACCGCATCTTGACGCTTGATGCACTTTACCACTTGGTGTCTCCCTTTCTAACTTATGATCGTTGATCAGTAGGATCAGGACCACCAAAGATATCACAATCGCAAACCCAGAGGAGGAGGATTTATTACCTTATTTCTCAGTGCTTGGCCGACTGTCTGGATGCGGGAGCCTTATAGGCCAGATCTCATAATATATTGCATCCAAGAGGAAAGCCCTCGCATATTGCAATTGAAAGCCAGGGAGACTTATGTGGAGGAGCACTTTAACCTTTGTGATCACTGATCACTGATTTGTGGGGGGTGATGCCATCACTTCCACATGTCACCTTGTGATTAGTGACACATGTCACCCAGAAATGCCCCCATATGACCCCTGAAAATGCCAAATATGAGTGCCACATGTCACCCGTACTACCACATCATTGATGATGTTAGCTGCCACGTCATACATACGGGCCAATGAGATTATACCATGTGGCCCCTTGGAGGAGAGAGAAAGGGGGTCACCTGCCTTGGTTTTTCTTTGAGTTCCTTTGTTAAATGAAATCAGCCCTCCCTGGTGATTTAACACTACATAGGCAATTTCCCCCCATAATTTCTTAAACATGGCCCATCAGGTATTGCGAGGGCCATGCGGGACTATGGGATGCGAGGCTTTGACAAGGTTGATATGCAGGATTCACTGTGCCCGGGGCCTCGACCTCCGATAAATCGTACCGCCACGTGGAGGAGAGAGAAAGGGACCGCATGTCCTTATCTTTGTGTGCATTTCCTTTGTAAAATGAAATTGGCCCCTCCCCCGCTATTAACATTATCGGTGTATTGCCCCCACCCCTCTGAAATTCCTTAAGAATGGCCCATTGGTATTGCGAGGGGCATGTGGGACTGTGAGATGCAGGATTTTCTCATTGTCGATCACTAACAAGCCTATGGACTCTCGTGGCCCGTCGATATGTCCGATAAGATGATCTGTAGGACTGCGATGATGGAGGATGTTGGATTATGATTTTCCCCTGAACCTCTGATTGCGATTTGCCCTGCTCCTTTGGTGTTTTCTCTTTGAAACCATCTTTCCCAAAAGGTAACTTCAACATGCTCTAACCTCTACTCTAGGAGTCTATTTTTGGACTTCCATATACCGTTGGAAATCTCTTTCTGAGAGATAGGCAATGGAGAGGGTCTAATTGAGCTCTGATAGCTTATGTGGCTTAAAATTAGCATCAAAATTCACTGATATTTGGCATTTGAAGAAATTGATGATTGATAAAGCAATGAGTGACAACATTGGCTCCTACTGGGGACAATGCCTTGCTGGCAAGGTGTTGAGAACCTCTAGACCAGTATCCTTCACCATTGGGCATGGAGTCAATAATAAATGAATATTCGTAATAAAAATAATCTCCATGGGACTTTCCTCCTTAATCTAAAATGAAAAAATAAAAATTCTAACAACTGAAAAGTAAATGCTCAGTTGGTGAGCTTATTTATGTACATTCCTACTTATGCATGGAGCTTACTTCAATTAAGTATGCTTAACCCTCCAATGGAGCCAGGACAACATTAGAGTACTGGACTATATGCCTTCATACTGCTGAAAAAGAAAGATACAAATAAGCATGCACAAGGAAAAATCAACAAATGAAGAACCTGATAAATGCTGCAAAAACAACCTCAGTTGTTGGCTTAAGAATAATCTCATGTACTTAGCCACAGGGTCATGGAATAGGCAAGGAAATTTTACAGCTGCCTTAATTTCATAAGAAGTTTGCTGACCAATATCCTCTTGGTTAGGGAAGCCACAAACACCTTTCAGCTCCTCTACTTCAACCTTTTCGAAAAAAATTGGTTGTTGATATTTTACTACCCATTTTTCAATGGGACAGCTGTCTTGGAAATCTACAATAGACTCTTCACTTTCAAAAATGTAAGAGTCATATATTGGAGGGTCTGTTGAGAATTCTAGGTAGAAATCTTTCTGTAACAATTCAGCTTTGGTCTCTTCTTGAAAAAAAATTTGTTGGGAGCTTTCTCCCCATTTATTGGTAAATAGATCCTTCTACACCTTCATGATCATTTCCTCCTCCTCCGAATCATATGAATCATAGATTAGAGGAGATCCTTGATCCTGCTCTCCATGTGAAAGATATGCATCATGGAATGGAGCCTTTTTGCTGACCTCTTGATGGGCCTCTTCTTCTATTTAGCTTCCCATAACTAGGAGTATGATAGCTTTGCCTTACTTGACTCTCCATCAAAGTTATATTCATCATAAGAAGGAGAAACATCAGACTCAACTAAATAATCCCTCTGAGAGTTTATTGGAAGCTCAATGGTGTTTCCTTCCTCTCTTTCTTTCTCTTGGGAAGATGCTTCTTGATGTGAGTAGCTATCTTCTTGGAATGAGCTCTCACATACATCTTTAGCAAGGTTATTTACCTCGAGAATATCTCCATCATTAAGAAGTGTGCAACAATCTTCAACTAGAGCATTTGGTGGATAAAATCTTCTGGAATATTGATAGAATGTTGTAAGAGAACATTTCAAAGAATGTATGTTGCCATCAGGTATCATTTTAAACCAACATCTAGCATCCTCATCTAAATACCACTTGAACAACTTCATTTGTACATATTCAAGAAAAATAACTTGTTGCTCCATGCATTTGTGAAAGTATTTGAGGTGTTGGTTAGGTCTTTTCTCATTGTTCCCATTGAATCTAGGCAAATAGGAATTCCACTCATGATGTGCAGGGACATGATTGGGATAACCAAAAATAGAAGAGAAATCCAGTGGGGAAAATTGGTTGGCCAAGAATGCAGGAAGGGCCATCTTGAAAACTTCCCTATGTGATTGATTTCATCTTCAAAAGTAGGGAGATTTTTGGGCTACTATAGCATCTGAGTGAGTATTGAGCTCCTTGAAAGCCAGGATGATCAAATAGAGATAAGGACAGTGGAGTCACCAGGATGTTTACCTTAAATTTGACAGTGGAGTCACCGTGGTGAGAGATCTTCAAACAACACTTCCCTTGCTCACCTAACAAGGGAAATACAAAGTTTTTCATACCTACAGAAAAATATTCTAATGTGTCCCTAACAACGGTGCTAGAAAGATTTTGTCACTTCAAATCACACTAGCAACACAGGTTCTATAGGGGAGATAGAAATCCTCCTAGAGATAGCCTCTAGGTTGATTGTAGACCAGTGCCTAGGACATCTTAAATAGAGGAGTGCATGAAAGGTTATATGTAAGAGGTTTGCAACACTCCAATTGTCACATAAAAAGTTAATAGGAGGGACTTGGTTCAATATGCCTTCATTAATGTAGACTCAAGCCAATAAATGGATCCAAATGAGGGGGTATATCGGGGTGATATTCAAGGAGAAATGTCTTCTCTTGGTAGCCGACACACACCAATGAGACAACTTTAAATTGAAGTTGGAGTAATGGCGGAAAGGAGGAGAAGGAGTAGGGGAATATATGCATAAGGTTGTAAACAAGTAGAATCCTTAGCGATAATGTCCTAGAAGAAATATGGAAGAGGAAGGAGATGAAATGGTAGAAATAGAGCAGTGTTGATTAAGGGTTCAGGCTAAATATACATGGGTATCATTCTCTGCTTAACATCCAAAGTAAATCTGAGCTACCACAGGTATTGTAGGCTAATCAAATACACAAGTAAATCTTTAGTTTCTATAGGTACTGAGTGCTAGTGAATAACATAAATAAATTTGAGATATGCACATGTACTGTTCTCTTATTATGCAGCTTAAATAAATCCATGAATTAGAAAGAAACCAACAGCTTCATTAATACTATTTTAAGGAAAGAAAAACACAAATGAAATGAGATTAATGAGGGGAACATGTTGCACATCTATCATGCTTGGAATCAACAAGAAGTTTCATTAGTCTTAAGGGTCCAAATAACCAGTCCATACATTCAACACAACATTAGTTAAGTCCCCCATAAAACAAAATATAGAACCAAAGAGGCATTTCAGAATTCAGACCCAGTGGTTGAGAAATTGTGGAACCATTCTTATGTATTTCATCATATTTATAAGAAGAGGGGGAGAGACTGAGTTACAATAAAAATATCTCTAAGCCAGAGCTCCAGCTATCTGCTAAACTAGCTATCTCGACCCTTGTAAGGCTCTGCTGCCTAAATATTACAATCGGGATCTGATCCCTTCTCGGGAATAGAAAACTATAGAAATTCAAAAAGAAATAGGAGGAAGAATGGAGGAAGGATTCATTTGTTGTCCCTATGAAAAATTCATATTAGGCCCTAACATTTCTACCTTTATTTCATTCAATGTTGACTTCCAGATCCATGTCATAGTAGGATTTTTCTAGATTAGCCCATACTTGGTTTTGAATGCTCCCTCTTCTTGATTTATTGCTACAGTTGCTTTCAGCGCTGACCCTGTCATTTATTCCTTTAAAGTCCTGTTGAACAAAATCTGTGTCCTAATCTGGCCTAGGGTTGCGTATTACAATGTAATAGAGAAGACTCTTGGGTGTGGGATTTTTTATCTCTGAAACAGGTGAATTTCCCCCCCCTTAGTCCCTTTTATTATAGCCCCTTTTGTAATTTTCCTCATATGACCGGGGGTTGGAACCAAGGGCTTAGCCCTTCGGGCGTTAAGACTTTCAACAGTTGTGCGGGGGCCTTTTTCCTTTTATAACATATAATACCACATCTCGGTGCTTGATACACTTTACCACTTGGTGTCTCCCTTACTAACTTGTGATCACTGATTAGCGAGATTGGGCCCACCAAAGATAACGCAATCACAACCCCGAAGGAGGAGGACCTGTTACCTTATTTCTCAGCACTTGGCCGACTGTCTAGACATGGGAGCCTTATAGGACATATCTCATAATATATCACATCTGGGAGGAAAACCCCCACATATCACAATTGTAAGCCGGGGAGATTGAGCTGGAGGAGCACTTTAACTTGTGCGACCGCCAATCGCTGATCTACAGGGGGTGACATCATCACTGCCACATGTCACCTTGTGATTAGTGACACATGTCACCCAGAAATTCCCCCATAGGACCACTGAAAATTCCAAATCTAAGTGTCATGTGTTACCCGTACTACCATGTCATTGATAATGTTAGCTACCAAGTCATACATACGGGCCAATGGGATTGTGCCACATGGCCCCTTGGAGGAGAGATAAAGGGGGCCACCTGCCTTGGTTTTTCTTTGAATTCTTTTGTTAAATGAAATTGGCCCTCCTTGACGATTTAACACTACATCGACGATTTCCCCCCACATTTTCTTAAAGATTGCCCATTAGGTATTGTGGGGGCCACGCAGGACTACGGGGTGCGGGGATTTGACAAGGACGATATGCGGGATTCACTATGCCCAGGGCCCCTAACCTCCGATAAATCATACCGCCACTTGGAGGAGAGAGAAAGGGCCTACCCATCCTTGTCTTTGCATGCATTTCCTTTGTAAAATGAAATCGGCCCCTCCCCAGCTATTAACCCTGTCATCATGTTCCTCTCCCCCGCAATTCCTTAAGAATGGCCCATTGGTATTGTGGGGGCCATGTGGGACTGCAAGATGCGGGATTTTCCCTCCGCCAATCCCCGATAAGCCTATGAACTTCCGGGCCCCACCGATATGACTGATAAGATGATGTGCGGGACTCCGATGATGTGGGATGCATGATGTGAGATTGCAATTTTCCCCTGGACCTCCGATTGCAATTTTCCTTGCTCCTTTGGTGTTTTCTCTTTGTTTTCCTACTTTCCCAAAGGGTAACTTCAACATGCTCTAACTTCTGCTCCAAGATTCCATTTTTGGACTTCCATATACCATTGGAAAGCTATTCCTGATAAATAGGAAATAAAGAGGGTTCGATTAAGCTTTGATAGCTTTTGTGGCTCAAAATTAGCATCAAATTTCACTGCTATTTGGCATTTGAAGCAACTGATGATTGATAAAGCAGTGAGTGGCAATGTTACATATGACACGATCACCCATTCTTCAAAGTGTGCAGGTGATGCATGTTCATTTGGGGTGTGTGCTCTACATTCTTATACAACTTTGTGCTGTGACTCATCAAAGGCTATGTTGTACACGTTTGTTCTCGAATGGTCCTCAAGGAGAATGGTATCCCCTTGTTCACTTAGGACTTGCTCTGTTGTTGGAGATGGTAAAGCCTATGGAGTGACCTTAGATTCTTTTGGCATGAGGTCAGTATCCTAATCCTGTTCTAGTTGCTTTGTCTCCATGTCCATTTGTTCTACTATCATTTCATCCTGCGGAGCAAGTTCCTGTTCCTGTGGCTACTCACCCTTTTCCTCATTTGCTGCTAGTTCAGAGTCTTCAACCTGTATCGGCATAGTTTGAATTTTCTATGTGCCTTGCACTTCCTCCTGTTCTTGTTCTTTTTTCTGTTCCTATTCATGCCCATGCTGCACTTCCTTCTCTCTTCTGCGAAACTCTTTTTCTTCTTTGAGATTTTGCTGAACTTCCTACAACATCCTCTCTGCATCTTCTAGTCTTTGCTTCTCTCTCTTTCTTTGCACTATCCTCTTGTCATGTTGTCGTCTCCTTGGATCTATCTCCAAAGATTATTTCTCCACGAGTGGGTCCTCGTTAAACTTGTAGCTTTGCTCAATCTTTGTGCTTTTGACAATCTTCCTCTTGCGTTTGTCTTGCATATGTTTGCTAACTATTGCTAATGTTGTTAATGCTCCCTGTGGTGTTGCTGCCTTGAGTGATGCTAGACATTCTACTGCCATGCTGATTGATTCATTTAATCTAGAGGAGTTATAACAATATCTCCATGGGTCTTCCTCTGGCCAATGACACACCCCATGGATCCAAGAATAGTACATTATCACATAGTGGTCCCTGCAAAATCCTTGCAGGTCGTATGGATTGAAACTCTTGGTGCCAAACTTAAACTTCTTGAACTCTTAGACCTCGGCATCCACTTCTTTCAAACTCCCGACCGCATACAACCCAATTTTCCATGGTGCCTTCTTCTTCCTATGCAATCCAACTGATAACCCCATCAAGATGTGGTATGCAACCTCTTGCATGACCAACTTGTCCATAGAAAACCTTGGCAACACATGCATAGCTTTCTCCATGTTGTACATCTTGATGAAGGTGCCTTCGGGTGAGGCATACCAATCTGCAATGTTCAACAACGCCTCCATTATTGCCTCGGACATGCAAGGCAGATCATGTTCAAAGTTCATTGTGTATATAGGGGAAATGAAGTGGTTAGATATTATAGCCATTACTCCACGATAGTTGTAGCCTGAGAGAAACTTGCAATATATGTTCACAACACTCTCTGAAGGTGTCCATGCCCAACTCATGCCAGGAAACTATTGATGGGCACAGATTATATTGAGCAGGTAGGAAGACATGAAGAATCTTGCTTGTTGATCCTTGGGAAAATTCCGAACATTGGATACATGCATTTTTAGCTGGAGAGCTAACATGTCATACCAGTTGAAAGGTTCTCCTTCACTTTTCATTTAATCCAACAGTGGAAATTCTCACTGTAGATTAAACTGATTATGCAATGTACTAAAGAAAAATACTTAATATACTTCTACAATCAAACTTGAGGAAGTTTAATCAATTTTGAGCAAGATCAAACAGAATACATATAATAGAGAAGAAGATTCAATCACACATGAAACACAGAAGAATACTCTAGGGAAATCATCAACTAAAAACCCCTCTATTGGTATTATCATACAAGTGGAAATATCTTAGGATTACACAAAGATTTAGCTCTCAAGCTATACAGCTCTCAGTATAGTCCTTCACTACTGCTCATAGATAGAATAAACAACACATTGTAGGTTTTAACCCCGTACAGAAATTACTCACTTATGAATTCTAAAACAGAGAAAATAAACACTACGAGAGCATACGACATAAAACACATATACATAGATATTTTCCCCTAGATCCCAAAACCGGGACTACCAGCTTGATTTTTCATTATGTTCCTTTCAATTTTACAATACATAGTTATACATGCCAAAGCATCCAATACCATGGACTGAAAACCATCACGTCCAAAACCATGGACCGAAAACCATAGGTAGGTCTGCCCAACCAAATATAGGGTCCAAAATTTTTTTTCCTAAGGCACTGCCCCGGACCCCGTAGAGGGGGGCTACCCATGCCCCTCAAACCCCCTGGATAGGGGGGCTGCCACCCCCTTTGTGACCCCCCCTCAAACCCCCCGGACAGGGGGGGCTGC